>LVTN01000867.1:0-46468 GCA_001649415.1 Musa itinerans | reverse complement strand
TTGAATCTCGGATTTTGATGATGAAACCAATTAATAAGTGTTTATAATTTGATTTGCATTTTGAGTGACGTAGAAAGCTTCGATCAGGATGAGACAATTAAAGCAGGAAGAATCATGTTGGGCCGATGAAAAACATGTCAGAAGATTGGACGTTGAGCCGAATGATCAGTCGATGTATCGACAGAAGACTTTGGGCCATGGATTCGGGCATCGAGCCAAGAAGAGCGGATATTGTGCCAAGGAAATCGGAGTTGATGATGTCAAATGGCCGATTGGGCAATAGGCCGTAAGAGAGGACGATGCGCCAAAGAATCGGACGATGCGTCGATGGACCAATGACATACTAGACAACATGATTCATGCTTAGTAATAATTATCTAGATCGAAGTATGTTTTATGTGTGCAGGATTAACTATGATAGCAAGGCATAAAGCAAAATAAAGTCCCGGAGTCAAGAATGCGATTTTGTTGGGAGTTCGAGAGTTCGTCAGAAGTCCGGACGTTCATCAAAAGTTCTGTCAAAATTGATCGAGAAGTCTAGGAGCTTGTCGAAGAAGCTCATCAGAACTCGCCAAGAAGATCGTCCTGAAGTCCAGGAGCTTGCCGGGAGTCCGTCGGAACATTATCGAGAGATCGTCGGAAGTTCGCCGGAAGATCGCCAGAAGCTCGCCGGAAGAAACCTAGACTTACAAACTTGTTTAGCTTAGTAAATATCTTAAATTTTATATTTAGCACATAATTAGGATTAGAATTGGGCCAACCCAATTATGGGATAGTTGAGCCTAAGTTTGGGCTTTGTTGGGCTAAGAGAAAGGCCCAAACAATGATCAAACAAGTGAAATCGTCATGGCACAATCTTCAAGATTATGTCAGACGGTGGTACCACCCAGACACAGTCTCCTAGGTGGTGGTACTGCCTAGTGTCAAGCTATAGGTGGTAGTACCACCTGTACCCTAAAATTTTGGGGGTTTGAATTTTGGGCTCCAAATTTGAATCCATTTGGGGCCTATAAATACCCAAGTTATTCCTACATGGATAAGCAAGAAATATTAAGCAAAACTCTATGATTCTAAATTTGTAAACCTTAGAAAGTTTAGTTTCCTCCTCCCAAAGCTTAGAGAGAGTTCTAAGGGATTTGTGAGAGGGATATCTTGTAAAAGAGGGTTGTAAAAGGTTATCTCCTAAACCTATGAAAAGGAGAAGAGGGTGTAAAAGGATAGTTTGTCTTCGCCCATTGAAAGAAGATCGATAGTAGATGCCGGTGGCCTCGACGGAAGAGGAATCAGCGGAGTGGATGTAGGTCATGACGACCGAACCACTACAAAATCTGGTTTGCATTTATTTTGAGCAAATTACTTTAACTGCAAATTGAATCTTTACTTGCCTACTGCTTTCACTTTATATATGAACGAGATTTCAAGTTATCTTTCAAGTTCGGTTTTCAACGTACGAAAGATTTTCCAAACCGACATAATTTTACCGTCGCACTAATTCACCCCCCCCCCTCTTAGTGCCAACCTTTTCCTAACAATGATAGGTGCATGTTATGTATAGGTAATTTGGATAAAAAAATACTTTAGAAGATTATAGACTTTACTTAAAAAATATTCCTATAAAATGTGATAATACTAGTAGAATTTATTTGACAAATAATTCTATTCAACACTCTAGGACTAAGCACATTTATATTAGACATCATTTTATTAGGGATCATGTTAGTACTCATGATATATCTTTGGATTTTATTAACATGAAACATCAGTTAGTATACATTTTTACTAAACCACTAAGTGATAAATAATTAAATTTTATTAAAAGAGAAATAGACATGTTGAATATTTCAAATGCATGATTAAAGACCTTTTGCTATTTGTTCTCCAATGATACTTTCTTTTTGTTAATAATTAAAGGGAAGATCTATTGAAATGAATCATTATTTTTTACTTGACTTCTTAGTATTCATGACTTGAGATTTATTTTTGACTCTTTTGTATTCATTACTTATATACTTCATTCTTGTTACTGATAATAAAAGGAGGAGAAGAAGTAACTTATATTTTTTATTGATAACCAAGGACGAAAAGTAATTTATGCCTAGCTTATATGTTGAACAAGAAGACTTTTATAACTTTTTATTAGTAGTGACTCATACCTAACTTTTATTAATTATTTTTTAAAATTTAAAACTTGATTAACAATTTGGAATTGTAATGATAATATCAACAAGATCAAATTTAACTCAACTTGAATTGAAAAATATTATGTTAAATCTAAGTTCATCATATTTTTAAGATGGAATATAGATAAGAGGAGTCTTGTTAAGACCTCATTATCAACTGACTCCTCAATCTCCATAACTTAAATTTATCTTTGATAATACAATAGTGAGATCCTTCATATACCATGATATCAAAGTAATTCTTACTGAAATATTGATAAAAGAGGGGAAAATAATATTATAATATCACTCCTTTCTTCTTGCTAACGACATATGTTTTTTGTTTGTGATAAAGGAGGAAATGGTAACTCATGCATGAATAGGGAGAATCATGAGATCTTTTTTTTTGTTATTATATAACTTAATTTGATTTATACACATGGTTAATTTATATTTATATTTTGATTAACATTACACATTAATAATGGTTGAAATTTAAAACTTAAAATGATTATGATTATAATTTGAAATTTAAAACTTGATTGAATATTGATTTTTGGGCTTGAATGATTAAACTATAATATCGACAAGATCAAATTTCTTTCAACATGAATTCAGTATAAGCATTTAAAATAATATATAATCATTTGAGTTCAAGTTTATTATAATATTTTAAAATGACATATAGATATGGGAGTCTTGTTAAAACCCCGTCATTAATTGGTTGTCATCAAAAAAAATTTTGATGATAAAATCAATTGATGAGTTTTTTAAACTAATATGCTTTTGAGATAAGTGACATAGGAAATACTTCGATCGTGGACTTGGACCACCGAAAGATCAACTATCGAGCAAGAGAGTTGGACTTTGCATCGAGAAATTATCCTGTCAAAAATTGAACGTCAAGCTAAAGGATTGATCGATGTGATAGAGATTGAACTTCATACTATAAGTTTAGGCATCATCCTAAAATGATCAAATATTGCACTGGAAGATTGAATGTCGTAGAAAAGTCAACATGTCGATAGAATGGGCAATATACTAAAAGAAAAGGTGATGTGTCGAAGGTTCGGACGAAATGTCGGAAGATCGTATGACATGTTGGAAGAGTGTACAATGTACCAAAAGCTTCGAAAATGTATTGGATATGTGGTTAATTTGTAAAAATCTTTATTGAGGTTATTTTGAGTCAATTTAAGTTGGTATTGAGTCAAAAAAATGTCAACTTGTCAAGAAAGATATTGGGTTTGAAACAAAACCGAATTGGACCTGTTAGAAAGCCAAACTAATGGAGTAGGCCTGGGCGATGGTACCGCTTAAGTCAATCGATAAACACTGTTTGTGCTTATCAGCCTTTTCGACAATGGTACCACCTATAGTGGTAGTAGTACCTACTGTCTAGGGCGATGGTAGTACTATACAGAATTTTAATTTTGTGGTGGTAGTACCGTCGAAGTCCAGAATTATGATATTAAAAGTTACGACGATAATACTGCCCAATATCAATAGTAGTATTGCCCGTACCCCTAAAATTTCAGAGATTTAAATTTTTTTATTATATTCTTGAAGCGTTTTAAGGCCTATAAATATCTCACTCGGGCTTGATTGATGGTGCATCCATTTTTTAGTTTATGAAGCGTTGTAGCTCTCTCTTTTAGCACTATTTGAGTATCTTCCTCCCTTTTAAGCTTAATTGTGATATTAAGTTATAAGAGGTGAAATATATTTTGTAAAAAAGTGAGCGTAAAGGTCCTATCTTAACCCTACGAGGATAAGATAAGAAAAAATTATATACTTATAGACCTCCAAATATGACAAATAGAAGAGGCAATATATTTAATGTTAGTGATACAAGAAAAGTTTAAGAAAAATATAAAAAAATCTTAATAAAAAATTTAAATAAAAATTTAAATACTCTAAACATAATTAAATCTATGACTTTTTATATATCTTAATGACAATAATTCATGAAGATTCAACTTTATAAAATCCTACATACTTTAGATTTATTTTCTTTTACGTCTTTCGTATGACATATCTTAAACTTGCCACCTTAGTCATACAAGTAGCTCTTTAGCTTTTAATTCTAAAGTAATCATTCAACATAGCTCCCTCCAAACTCAAAATGAATGTTATTAAATGAAGCATTATTTTTATCAAATCCTGTAAACTTTTAGATCCATTTTCTTTTGGGTCGCCCTTATGACATGTAGAGTTATAACAGCTCATATCTTGAACTCGAAGTCAACCTTAGCACATCAATCATATAAATAGCTCTTTACGTTGCAATTCTATAGTAATCATTCAACATAGCTCCGTTGAAGCTGAAAATGAATAGTGGGTGGGGTGGGGCCCTTCCTTATGACGTAGAATTATATATACATATATACATATATATACATATATACATACATATATACATATATACATACATAAATATATATATATATATATACATATACATATATATACATATATATATACATATATATATATATAGTATCATATGTATATACAGCTGTAGTCCTACAACTTTGCTTTATGTGTGTCCAACTTTGATTTTGGTCACCAATGCATGGATGGGGGACGACCATAAAGCAGTCACTTGGAAGGATAGCAATTGGGCTAACATTGGTATCCGATATATGCGTGTGTAAATGATGAGCGGAGGCCCACCTTTTGTTGCCAATTGGAGGGACGGCTGTGGTTGTCGTTAGTGCATTGCAAACATGGATCGCATTAGAGAGCGTGGTGGGATTCCGGGTTGACTGCCACCTTCCAACTCTGTATTCCCACGTTTGTTGCTCCTAACCAAAGCCCTCATCTCCGGCAATTCCTTTTTTAGGATTGTGTTAAACCCTAATTTTGGATTTGTATGTGAGGTTTGTGATGTAAGTATAAATGCCTTTTTTATTTTTTATTTTTTTTGCTCAATGTGAATCTCATGTCTTGAAGGCAGTGTTTTTCCACGTAAATGGACAATGTGCGAGAGTTGCAATACTGTCGTAATCAATTTGAAAAAGGGAATATAATATTATTAAGATAAAAAAAATATTTGTATTCATAATTAATTTCTTTATTTTTTGATAAAAAATATATAAAGGTAATGGAGAAATATATTATCATAATTGAATCAAGAAGCGACTCGATTAAGCCTTTGATCACTAGGACACTTGTGGAACCGATGATGGGTCAATTAGTTAGATCGCATGTTTAATTAAAAAAAATAAAAATATATTAAATAATTTAAAATTATATATAATAAAATTTTATATAAAAATAATAATATCAATCAACATTAAAAACATAAATATTTATAATAACTATATTAAATTAGATCGATTTTAATTGATTTCTCACCTCAATCCTAATTACATGATTGACATAAATATCCTCTTAAATAAATGATAAAAAAGAACTTAAGGATATTTAAGTAATTTTATCATATTACAAAACTAGTTCGTTTTTATGAAACTCGATCGAGTTCTTAACGCATCTGATCCAACAATTAAATCGGACCGATTAATGATCTGATTTTTAATTTTATTTGTCTATATTAATTAGATCATTAGGTTCGATCTGATTCGGTTAACTATACATATACCATTGACAACACTTGGCCACGGGAAGGAAGTGGCATTTCTCGAGTAGTTTAGTGCAGAAGGGGGAATCAAGACAAGTAGCCACCATGGGAGCATCGCTCGAGAGGGTACAAGAGAGAACATCATGAGACACTTGGTCGTGGTTGGAAAAAGAGGTCAGAGAAAATACGAAGGGATTCCTCCAAATGGGAGGCAAAGAGAGAGGAAGTGCCGAGTCTCACTGATTAGGTTGTCTGCACAACTCCATGTGATGTGTGTTGGACCATGGAACATGGATGAGAGAGAAGCATTTGATGGAGAGGAGGAGAGAGCCTTGCTAAGCTCCTCCAAATCCCATGCGAGTTGTAAGATTATTTTAATTCTTATCAAGAGATCTAATATATGTTAGAAACAATATATTATTATTATTATTATTATTATTATTTTAATTTTCATCGCAAGCCTAAACATTTTCTTGATATCTTTTCTTATTTGTAGGAAATTTAGAAATATGATTTGTCCTATTATATGGCTCATTTGGCAATAATATGTAGTTCTTTTAATCTCGGTTTCAATGCCATGTTAGTATATAAAGATGTTTGTAGTACTAATTGACTGGCGTGTTGTTACTCCACCTGTCAAGTCGTAATTGATTTGATTTGATTTGTTCTTCATCTTATCCCGACCATATATCTATTATATGGCGGCATAACGTCGATCGTACGTATATTTTACTCCTCGTCGAATGTGTTTATGGTAGAAATATTTTCATAACCATGCAAGGAAGGAGACACACTACGATCAATCAATGTTTTAATCTCATGAATGGGCCCCCTCATGTGTCCCGTGGCCGTGGCATGTGCTCAATTTGACCCCTTCTTGACTGCACCATTCATAGCACTTAAATGAATCATGTTGGAATGATTGACCCCATTGTCTACCACTTCCCTCCTCGGTTCAGAGTACGTTCGAATCTCCAACACAACTCATCGTCCTTTGTTCTGAGATGAAGTGAAACTTAAATGATTTTTGAGGAATGTGATGGTAGATTATATCATCATATTTAATTAATTGGATAAATAAATAATAATTAAATTTTAATTATAATCATTAGTCAATAAAAATATATAATTATAATAGAATTCTTTAAAGATGATATTTTTGGGAGAAAATTTTTTTAATTATCATTCTATAAACTCTACTTCCGCCTATAAGAAGAGAAGACAGAAGGGGAGGAAACATCAATAATTAAAATTATAATTATATTCTTAATTTTCTTTAGTTCCTAATCCATTAATTCTCTAAAAGATAAAAAGATAGAAGAATATGAGTCTAGTATTCTTTATATATCATTATCACTATAGTTTTTGGATCAAATCTAATAACAATGTACTTATAGATCAAATAAAAACTTTCTGAATAGCATCGAAAGATACACATTATAAATCTTGATCAATCGTGATTTGATTTCGATCATGATATTAAAATTTTTCACATAATAATATTTTTTATACTTACATGTGATTCTAATCTTACATGCTACAAATAATCAACAAAATATAACTGATAATTTAACCTCATTATGTTTTTGGTTGCAAAATTTAGTTGTTAGAAGTGAAAAAAATGGCTCATTTGGATTCACCTATTAGTAAACTTGGATGAATTGTAGTTTGTCCCTATTAGAGAATTGCTTCTGAGATGAGAATTTTAAGATACCAATACATGTTTAATGGACTAAATGTACTTGTAAGTGTAAAATTGATCCTGAAAGTATCATTAGTGGAAAGGGTTAAAGTCCCTCAAGTTAGGATTCCAAGTATTCACCTTGATATGTATTTTTTTCTCATACGGTCATAATAACATAAAAATTGCTACCAATTTAATTAAGTTTTCTAATGGTACAGTATTTTTGAACCGTAACTAAAAGACAAAAACCATATATTAAGCATCCTTCGTGCCAAACCATTCAAAACTTGTCAGGTGCCCAAAGTGACAATATAACTTCGATTTGCAACAGTTTGCTTTGTGTGATCAACTAATGTTCTTTTCTCAGCGTAACACAAGGTTGAACTTAGGTTTATCCTTTGTGAATTGTTATCACATGGCTTAAGCAAATCAACTTAATTCCTGACTAATAATATCAGATCAGCATAAATATACAAAAAATAAATAAATAAATAAACATATGATAAGATTGGACTACTAAGGGAGAGAAACTACAAGTGTGATTGTGTTCAAGGAATGGATGAAAAATCTTGAGGAATCAAACAAATTTGTTTAAAATTAATAGTTTTCTCATTAGTCCAACCCAGATTTGACTTAATTAGTTTATTTAAAATTATATAAAATTAATCTTAGTTTTAATTAACTTATCAAAAGAATTTTGTTTTATACAAAAAGTAAGTGATGAAGATAGGATTTAAGCCCATAACTTTAGACTAAATTGTCAAGATCTTTACCCACTAAATTAGCTAACACCTTTTGTTAGAAAATAGTATATCATTTAGCAATTATAATATATAAAATTTATGATGGTGAAATATATTATTTTATATATGTATTATATATGATCAATAATATTATCTACTAATATATATATATATATATATAATTATAATTATAATTATTATTATTAGATTGAACTGGGGATTTGTGGCACTCAGGAGTACAGTGAATAAGTCCATTCGAGCACCGAAGTTCCTTGTGTAAAACTTACAAAATAAAAAGGGAGACCGAAGGTTTCCCAATAACAATGACTCCTTTTACTGCCAAATTAGAAAGTGTTTTTTCATGCAAGAGTACCTTAAGTAGAGGAAAAAAAATGATTCTCAATTTGAGTATTTTATCACTCACTTTGTTGGTGTCTTAGGGGGAATATAGGATCTCCTCCAGCTCTCTTCCTTTCTTCCTTTTTATTCTAGGTTTTGCTCTTGCCATTATCCCTTTAAGTCGAGGGTATTAAATGATGCTAATAAAATTTTTATTAATTTAGAAGATATTAAGATAAAATTTTAATTTATTTATATTCTGTAATTATGATGAGTTTTAATGTGTCTAAGTGTCATAAGTCTATAGTATAAAGAGGGGTGTGGTATCCTCTTATATTAAGAGGAGAGCAATATATGAACTACAGAGTATTATTTGAGGGCTCTAATCAGATTTTTTAATGATTTTTTTTTATGTTTCGAATTATTTTTTGTTGTTTCATTAATACTTGTTTCTTTGTCTCTTCTCTTTTCAATCCTAATTCTCGACAAGTCATATCAGAGACATGATGTTTTTTTATTTATGATGACGAGCAATAGTACAAGTGTTGTCATTAGATCTTTGTCATTGTCGATCCTAAATTTTAAAAAAGATAATTTTTGACATGAAGTATGAAGATAAAAACTTGGTTTAGATGAAAAGATTTTTTAAGAATATTGAAGAAGGTTATGATAGTAGCTAAAGCCATTAAAGAAGATCAAATAAAAAGATTTGCATGCCCTTTGTTCCCTTCAACAAGCAGTTGATGAGATTATATTTTCCTAAATTTTTACTACAATAAATTCTATGGAGGTACGAAAGATTTCAGAATATCATGGCAACTCTAAGGTATTGACTGTTAGACTCCAAACACCTTGAAGAATTATTTATGAATAAAGGTGAAATAATATAAGTCTACTTTTCAAGAGTTATGGAGATAATCAATCAAATGAAAAGATACGGTGAATTAATTTTTGATTAAAAAATTACTAAAAATTTTAAGAAACCTTAGACAAGTATAATCATATAGTTGTTTCTATTGAATAATAAAAAAATCTATCTAAGTTACATATTAGTGAATTGGTTAGTTCTTTACATTAGAATAGATTGAATGGATTTTGAAATACTAATATTAAATATACTTTGTAAAGTAAGTTAAATATTTTCAAGAAGGGAGAAAAAGTAAATGATGATGTAGAAGTAGACAAAATTTTAATTATAAAAAATGGTGTTGTGGCTGTGGTGCAAGAGACTTATCAGATAATCAGAAGTACTATGAATTCAATGATCAGAATAAAAAAGACACTAAAGGTGACAACCAAGCTTATTATAAGAGAAATATTCAGTATTGTTATTACAAAAAGTATGGTCACATTAAAAGATTTTATTATTTAAAAGGATAGCATCGGCAATCTAATTTTGTAGGGGTAGATGATAAATCTGAAATTTTATTTTATTTTATATCAATCTATTAATGATGCATCAGACAAGTTGGATTTTGTGATCAAGTTGAAGTATGGTGATATTTTAAATTGTTCAATGCTTGTTGAGACATAGATGATTAGATTGAGAAAGATGATTTTTTATCTTTCCAAATTCAGCTCAGAAGTTGACATTAGTCTTACTTATATTGACAAAGACTATTATAGCATTGGATGATGTAGTTATTAATCAGTATTTGAACCTCGTAGAATTAATGTTTAGTTAAAATCTAACGCCAAGGTTGAGTTAGATTTAAATAAAAATAATATATGCTCTACGAAGTCTGTGTCATATCTTAATGTTTCTGAGTAAATTTCTACAAGCATTGGAAGTAGCAATTCTTCATCGTCTCAAACTTTACTCGATTCCTCAAAAGAAGGTACAACAAGAAAGGTATGATCTTTCGTTGAAACTTCTTAAAGATATAAGTTTGCTCAAGTTAAGAAGTTACAAATTTTGAGAGAAGCAAGACTTGATTCAAAAAGATGAAGGATAAAGAATTCATATATTTCAAAAACATGTATTGGTAGATCCACTAAACACCCAAGCAATCGTTTTGGACGATGAAATTTTCTTGATAAGCCTACAATTATCACTCCAAAAACTCGATCTATCACAAATGTTAGAAGCAATTACAAGTTCAAATGCTACAACAAAAATGATCAACGTGTGCTATTAGAGATTTTATTTGAAGGAACAAACTTATAATTATATATATTACAATTATAGGAGAGTATTAAGATAATGGTAATAAAAGTTTTATTGATTTAGGAGATGTTAAGATTAGAGTTTGATTAATCTATGTTACATAATCTAGATAAGAATACATTTAAATGTCATGAGTCTAAACTATAAACAATTATAGGAGTCTAAACTATTAAGATGCTCTCCCTATGAGCGCATAAGCTAGATTGAGAGAGGAGCAGCATATAAGCCATAGAGTATTGGTTAAAGGTAGTGATCAAGTGTCTTTTTATGAAATTATTTTATGTTTTAAATTATTCTTGTTGTTTCATTGATGCTTCTTTGTCTCGTCTCTTTCAATCCTGGTTTTCAAAGTGAGGGGCCTCTCTTAATATAAAATAAAGTATTGCATATGTCTAACATGGATATTCCAGACATAATATGTGATGCTAAAAGGTTTTTTTACTGTAGCAGACACCTTAAGCGGTATCTTGAGATGAAGTAGAGTAAATTTTTAATAGAAAAAAAAAGATAATAAACCTCCTATTAAGCCATGAGATAAATCGATAGGATAATATTATAACACGAGAGAATCAGTCACATGAATCGAGAATTCACGTACTTGATTTGCCAAGATACTAGGATGCGTCTCATCCTATGTTTTGGTGAGTTGGTGCGAAACTATCGGAGTTAAAAGTTATTTTATAATGATAAAATTTACATATATTAATATTTTATAGATATATGATATTTTTAATTTTCACACTACGTATATCTGATTTGATGATATTATCTACTGCAATTATGATATATATATATATATAGGGGTACCGGGTAAAGTTAAATAAATGTTGGATCCCACGAGAGAGAGTTTGTATGGTTAATGTTGTTGACTATGGTGGACATGAGGAGGAGGAGGACACCTCAAAGAAGAAAACGACGACTCTTTATTGATTTCAATGATTGAATTGTAGGCCGCCCCGTAACTGAGGCGCATTCTAGGCTTTCTAAAAGTTGGAGTTCCCTCCATCATGGTTCTTCAAGAATTCATTAAATAAATAAAAGTGAGGATCCTTGTTAGCTAAGTATCACCAAACCCTAAGCCGTCTCAAGTAGGCGTCTCTCCCTTTGTGGGTGGGGGTAAACACACTGACCGAAGCCCAATGCGAAGCAACAGAAGAAAAAAATAAAGGTATATTAATCAGTGGGATGAAAACTCTCCCTTGTCAAAGATAAAAAAAAAGTCCAGCTGAAAAGTGAGATGAACAGACAGATTCATCAGCCGAAAAGTATGGTGGATGGGAAGAGAGAAAAAGAAAAAGACATCTTAACTCTCTTGTCCAACATAAAGTTCATCAGCCGAAGAGCAAGAAAGATGAGAATTCCGCCAACTCAAGAACCAGACAGATGACTGGGAAGAAAGAGAAAAAAAGGTTGTTTTTATCAGTGAGATGAAAATAAGTCCATCAGCTGCTTGAGAGTAGGAACTGACGAAAGATAGTCCCATATATATCTTCTCCAACATGAAGTCCATCCGCTGAAGAATGGTAACAAAGACAGAATGGAAAGAGTGGAAAGAAGGTGCAGCGAATTTTCAAGAATAAAAATAAAAATAAATTTGTTTGAGTTTTTTTTTTCAGTATCCTAATTTTTGAAATTTTATAGTAATATTTTATCTATCTAATTTTATACTAATTAATTTTCTTTCTTTCTAATGCATCAATCCTAAATTGATCTACTTATAATGTTTTCACACCGATCACAGTATTTTTAGCAATATCAGAAAAACTCTATAACTTAATATAAAAAGATACCGTGTTATAATATTTTTGCACTTCACCACAATTCTTTTCTAGTATTATTAAAAACATTATAATATAGTATAAATATAATAATTTTTATAAAATTTATGCATAAACATCATGTTATAATATTCTATGTTACTTTTTAATATTATTAAAAAAATATAATATGATGTAAAAAAATATTGTAACCGGATCGATTTATCTTGTGGGTCAATCCAAAACAAAAACGATAATGATAATTTTTTTTAAAAAAGATGTTTTTAGGAAAACAACCTAAAAAATAACTTTTTTTTTTTTTTCAGAATTCGTCCAAAAAGATATATTTATAATTGGATGAAAACTCTCCTTGTCGGAGATGAAGTGTAAAAGACAGATGAATGGACATGTTCGTTCAATTTGGTGCAGCTATCATGGTCAATAGTCAACATCTAAAAGCATTAAACAATGGCTTTTGTACACATATGGTCTACAATGGTTGGGACCATATTACCCAACATGTGGTTCATTTTTTTGGTTTCCATACAGTTGCTTCGTTTGACTCGGTTCTGTTTGGATCTATTTGTGTGAATTAGAAAATAATTAATTAATTAATTATAGGGGAAAAAAACACTTATATTTGTGTGAATTAGAAAATAAATAGTTAATTAATTATAAGGAAAAAAACACTTATATTTGTGTGAATTATAAAATATAATATAATAGAACTCTCAGCATGGAGAAGGTAAGCCTACCGACTGGGACGGTAGCGGTGAGGCGACGCGCGTTGGTTCGGTCTCGTCCTCCGCGCGAGGGAAAGCGATGACGCCGCACCTGTGGGGGCACGAACGTGCGAGCACCCAGCCACCGGGGGAGCGGCACGTGCCCTTCTCCCCACGTCGGCCCCGCGCGCACACTTGTAATCATCACCGTTCTCCCACGTGAAGGCCTTGGTCGCCGTCCCTGGACGTCGCTGTCCGGCTTTTAGGCTTTAGGCATAGGGATGTGGGCGGTGGAGCGGGTGGCGATGCGGACCTGCTTACTAATCATGCAGGCGATCATGTCATTTCCCCCTTCTTTAAGTGATCTAATACTCACTTCAGGCTCCCGACTGAAACATGCACCTGCTTTGTTACTGGTCTCTACGCCGGCCCCAATGGGGCCCGGAGGATTAGTCCAATAATAAAGGAGGTAGACGTCGTAGTCACTAAATAATTCACTCAAAGAGGATCCGGCCAAATAAACAGGACGCCATTGCCTGGGTTGATTGAATGGTGACTTTTCTTCTGACCACATATGCGTCGCTCTTATTGGTTCATGACCGTGAGTTCCCAGATCATCCCCGAAAATATCTCCTAGGGTTCAACCGGAACCCGGTTTACTTACATACTGACCCGGACCGACCGGTTCGATCCAGAATGGTGAATTCGATTAGAGACTGGCCACAGTAGCGATTAGTAGGAATTGATTAGTTTTTAATATATTCAAAAGTCAATAGTAAATTTATTTTTCCAAATCAAATTGACTCGTAATATCAGTATCGTTAATCTATGAACACTATGATTTTTGTTTCACTCAATCAGGATAGTCTGTTGTTTATAAAACAATGACATTTCAAACTTTATTAATTTTAACAATAAGTTTACACATCAACAAATTATTAATATTGTATAAAAAAAAAACAATCATTCTTGATGTCACTCGGTAGTAGGAATTTGGGTTTAATTTTCTAGGACCGAAAGACAAGATTATTGGATCAAATTCACCGAAGATATAAAATTTTCTATTACCTGCATATAATATTTATACAAATTAGACCTACCTATTTATAATACACCAAGTATAAACTGATTTAGTGATATAACTTGAAAGGATTTTTTTTTGGAAGTGTAAATGGGTGGAGGATATTAAAATATTGTTGCATACGAGTAGTTAGAACAGAAGAAACTGCACGAGTAACCTCCTCGAGAATGAGAAGGAAGTATATAATCTATAATAAACACGTGAACAGTAGGGAGAGGAAATATATATATATATATAATTGAACCTTACCAAATAAAGATTGATTAGTGCGTTTGAGACTCCAACTTTATGTATACGCTTCATGTATGTCATTAAATATAATAAATTATTTTTTTTTTAAAAAAAGGATATGAATATAGTTATTTTAAATATAAAATATCAAGAAAACAAGGGAGGTAATAAAGATGAGTGATTACATATTCAAACTTGATCGGATCATCAATAATTATAAAAATAGTTAATATGTTTGTATGCCTCAACGGACAAGGCCATCGGTGCCAGTAAATTTTAGCCAAGAACAAGATCTTTGTGTGTAGCCCATCTCAACGGTCTCAGCAGCAGAAGTTACACAACCGAGAAAATGGCGAGTTCTATTTATTTTTATTTTGTTGTAAAAAATAAAAATGGTGGCGAGGAAAAAGGAGGGGGGCAAAAACACAGTGATAAGCTGGTGCTGAAGCTTTTACAGTGGCTCCCACATCAAGCTGTTTCAACTGGAGAAGCTTTCATGGTGGTCCCAACGCCCTATCATTCCTCATCAAGTTGTTGGCAAACTTATCCAAATCCCAAGATCAACTAAACCAGCTCCAACTCCTATGTATGTGTGTCTCTCTCCCATTACAGTGAATGGTGGTAGATGGGGAGCCTCGGCTAGCCAAGGAGGAAGGGGCGGGCGGGTCATTTTGGTCCTGGAAAAAGAAAGAACAGCGCTGCCCCCACAAGCAGAGAGAGAGAGAGAGAGAGAGGGAGAGGGCAGCAGAGCACTTGCGTGCAGGGCTTTTCCACTGCTCTCTCTTCGTCCCTCCCTCGCCCCATATCCCCTCTCTGATTGGGATGGGATTGCAGAAAGGTGAGTGTTTTGTGCTGGGTGGGGGGGGCTGGATGCCATTTGTTTATTCTGGATCATTCTGTTTTTTTCTTCCCTCTTAAAAACTCGTTTTTTGTTGTTGTTGTTGCTGTTGGTGGTAGGGATAATGGCTTTTGCAATCCACAGGCCTCCTCTCACCCTTGCCTTATTCCCCATCATTCTCTCTCAGGAATCTCTCCTTTCTCAAGAATCCCTGAATCAAGATTGCTGCTTTCCCTTCATCACCCCATCCTATCCACCATAACCAACATCGTCAGCTCCAATCCCGTTCTTGCCTGCTTTCCTTTCTACTGGGTCAAAGCCACCAGCTTGGACTCATGGGAAGTAGGTCTTCTGTCTTTGCCGACTTCTTCTTCTGAGCTTTTGGTGGTGTCTGCTGGGTATTTTGGCTTTGATTCTTGTTTGGAGCTGATAAAGATTTGATCTTGCTGCCGTCCGGTCCGCCCCTTCGTTGATTCCAGGTGGTCACGGTCCAGGAAGTGCTGAGTGATGATGCCTCTTGTGGCTTCTCGATAGCTCCACCATTTCCGTCATTCTTTTTCTTGGTTCGCCACCGTCCATCGCTGTCGCCGTCTCCGAACACCAGGTCCAGCAGCCCTCTTCCCCGGCGAGCATCGGAACACCAACCATCTCGGTCGTTCTTCGGGATCAGCCATCGTTTGTCGTTGCCAGCATCATGGCCGTACGTCTGCCGGCACTCCTCATCCTTCCCTTGGTGAGCTCTCTCTCTCTCTCTCTCTCTCATCCTCTGAGAAAGATGGTTTGCCAGACCGGCATCTGCTCTGTTTGGCAGACTGCTTTTCCATCCTTGTTCCCTTGGATTTACCTTTCGAGGACTGCCTCGCTCCACCACCTCCAGGTGTCTGACTAATGTGATCGAGTTTGATAACCTCCTCGATTCCATGTTCATCATATAATTAGAATACCTATCTCCTCCGGCTACAAACAATTTGCAATAGTACACGGTGCAAAATCTTACCAATGGTTAACTTTCTGAAGATCTTTCCTCATTCTAAGCAGAGAGAGAACTCAGCTTCAATGAACACTATTATACAGACTACTCATTCTGATATGTGTAAAGTTAAGAATAAGCAATTGAGTGAGTTTAAGCACCAGTATTCTGAAAGATTTGGAAGAATTGGAAAACTTATACATATGGGAAAACCAGAGAAGAGGTACGCCATGCACCTTCCTGTGCTTGGCTTTCTCGGATGTCTTATTTGCCTTAAGAAAGTGAACAATATGTAGGATTTTTATGGTGTTCAAAATTCTAGTGGGATTTATAAAGAGAGTTTTTTGTGCATGGTGAATGGAAATGACGTTCAATCACAACTTCTTAGCTGTGATTTCATTCCTTAAAGAAGCAAATAAAGCTGTTGGCCTTTCTAATGATCTCACTTAGAGGGTAAATAAAAAGAAGTGAGATCTTCAGAAGTTTAGGGCATCTTCTCCTTTTTATTTTATTTTAATTTCTTTTGGAGGAAAAACCTAAAGTCCCCATTTCATTTCACAATTTAAGAACAAAATAGATGCCTAGTCCCAAAGAGAAAATTGAAAAAGGACCCCAAACCCAAAAGATGGATGAGTTGGTATTGTAGGTTGAAACAAGATGTGGCTCTACGTCATGGTGTGCCGTCACCATGTATCCGTAGATAGACGTTTCCTACTTGGGCTCCTCACCGTGCCCAATATAAGGTCAATTCTAACATCATTTGTCATGACCCAATCTAAGAATAACTTACCCATTACCTTGTTAAACCTAAACCACTTGCCCCAATGATAGTAGACCTATCTAGCTCTTATAAATTCATTTAAGTCTTCTCCCACTTCCAATATGGGATTAAATCGGGATATTCCAACAAATTTGTTGACTATAAACCAGCCATCCTTGCTGTTGGGGAGTTACTCATTGATCTTTTGACATTTCATGCACAAAAAACATCAAGGACAGTTGCATGCCCTTGGTATGCAAAGCATACCTATGAACTGACCAGAAGAATATTCTCAACTTTAGGTGGTATTTTCGATTTTCAATGCCTAAAATGGTAAAACAACAATTATTTTCCTTGGTGCCTGAATTCTTTGAACCAAGCCCTTTAATATGGGAACAAGTAGTTTCTGATTATGTAGCAGTAAAGCAACATAGAACCTTTTGTATATTTCTTTCTTTTGCATGTCTGAAGTCATGAGCAACAATCAACACCTTATCAGATCTTTTGGTCTTCCTTTATTGTGGTGATCAAGTTTCTCCTACTATGATGGTTAGTAAATATATAGCATTTTGTACTCTTTTATTTCTCTATTCACTTAACATATTCCATAATGCATGCTGGCATCAGGTATGAGGGAATCTGCCTGAGTATGTGAGAATGATAGTAATTAAGATTAGCATAGAAAAGAACTAATATTCATTATCATTTGATGGTATGTTCCAAGATATTTGGTCCTATGTCAAAAACATCTAATCTAGTACAGTTATCTTGCCCTCTATATAGATAATAATTTGCAAACTGTGTTCTAGAATGTTTTGATCAAGGTTCGCAATTTCGATCCGTACTGGTATATCGAGCTTTGCTCAGTATGGTACGTACCATCAATACGCCTAAAATGAGCTGAAAACCCTCCAAAAATACCTAAAAATAGAAAAAAAAGGTTAGGATAGAGTTTTTAAGTTAGAAATAAATATACATTTAGTATAGTTTTAATAAAAATAATGTAAATTAGGTAAGAATAGTGTCATATCTTTTTTGAGCTTTGAGGAGTAGCCTTATGCAAGGTTCGTAATTTCGGTCCATTCCAGATCGTCCTTTTGTTAATATTAAATTATTTACAAAAAAAATATTTAAATTGTTGAGACTCCATGGGTGGTGGATCGGGGTTCTCGATCGTATGTATCTGTATATCAATATAATATGTTTATCGGATCCAATCCTGAAATTGATCCCACGACATAGTGTATTAATACACCGTATGCCATTAGTGCATTAATGTGGTGATGGTGTTGTAGGTTGATCGTCGTGAATCACGTGTCTGAGACGGCTCTTGAGGCAATGATGAATGTGACATGTATTGGTGCGGAGCATAGTGAATGTTAGAACTTCTATTTTTGCTACTTATCTACTGCTCCGTATCGTACTGTTGCTTTAAGAAGTATGACCAACTATCATCGTACTGTTGTTGGTCGTAAGATTCTCTATAATACGACGGTTGTGAATACGATGAGCTTCGCATAGTGTTTACGTCATGTAGGCTCTGTCGCATTTATTGAAAATCATCCACTGGCTTCCCCTTTCCCTTCCATGCATAAACTTGACCAGTATCTTGTCGAGCTCCATGATCTGAATCTTGGGTGGCATGCGTAAAATACTGCTCTTCGGTCCATGCACCATCCTCAAATTATTTTCTTTTGTATATGCATCGTCAATCCGTGTTTGCTTCATTGTTTGTGGAGGATAGGCTTGCGGATCATATCAATAATATCTAGTGCGGACCTCTTGCCAAGTCCTCTCATAAAACCATGGAGTCCACCCTGCCTTATGCTACTAGTTCGGCTGAGGAGAGGCAGTTGGCTACCTCATGTTGGTCGACCTCTAGATTCCTTGTGGAACAGATCCACTACCACCGCCATGCTCCCATCGTGAGTCAGGTCGTCGATGTCTTATTGATTTATCGTATATATATTGATGTTCTAGTGATGCACGAATACCAGCTATCAGATCTGGGTTAATTTCATCGCCACGACCCTCATAGTCGTTATAAACTGGTTCATGCATAGCTCTACAATATTCTTCCTTAGCTCTTGCCTTTTTTTTAATTGTATCTTCTCTTGCTTGTTGTACTTATTTTGAAATGATTTACGGATCTCCGTTGGAACCTTCTTGCATTTTGCAACATCGGGATACCCATCGGCCAAATACCTCTTCACTTGGGTAATTCCTCCACCCTTGTCGATGTAGTCACAATAAATGCATTACCAATGATGATAGTTCATCTTTCGGGTATGATTTCAAGCATCATCATGTACCTCTTCTTTGATGCCATATTCCTATGAAATTTAAATCAAATAAGCTATAAACATGTCAAGCACCCTAATAGGTATTAAAGACATTGAATTGACCCAATATTGATCAAATTTTGATTAATTCATTATTAAAATTACTAATCGCAGTATTAAAAAATTAATTAAAATCTAATTAACTTTATTATACTATCATAAATATGTTAAACACATAAAAGAAGCATTAAATACTTTATTTTGATCTAATATACGTTAAATTACGATGAAATCATCATTAGATACACTAGTCACACTATTAACATCGTTAATTACCCATTAATTATTTCTCTTTCAATACTATAAACTTGTCAAACACTTTAGTAGTCATTAAATACATTTAATTGACCTAATATGGGTTAAATTTGGATATCATCGTAATTAAATACACTAATCACAATATTAATATAGTTAAGTAATTCATAATTGGTTCTCTTTCATCACTATAAACATATCAAACACTCTAATAGGTATTAAAGATATTGAATTGATCTAATATCGATCAAATTTTGATTAAATCATCATTAAAATCATTAATCGCAACATTAAAAAACTTAACTAAAACCTAATTAACTTTATTTTACTACTATAAATATGTTAAACATAAAAAATATTAAATACATAATTTTGATCCAATATAGGTCAAATTACGATGAAATCATCATTAGATACACTAATCACACTATTAACATAGTTAATTACCCACTAATTATTTTTCTTTCATCATTATAAATATGTCAAACACCTTAATAGGTATTAAAGGCATTGAATTGACCTAATATCAATCAAATTTCGATTAAATCATCATTAAAACCACTAATCGTAGCATTGAAAAACTTAATTAAACCTATTATACCATCACCAACATATGATCCAATCCTTAATATGTATGAAATATAAACATTTGACCTATTAAGTGTCTAATTTCGAATAAATAAATATTAAACACACTAATCACAACATTAAAGACCTTAATTACTCGTAACTAATACTATTCTACCATCAAAAGCATATCAAACAACATATTAGACATTAAGTCATACATCACATAGAATAGGCTTAATCATCTCATAAATCAATAAAAATCTAGAAAGAGAATACATACCTCTTGATTAAAAAGTTCTTCCTTTTAATCCTCCTAAATTAACCTTTTAAATTTGATCCAATCCATAAATCATTATTTTGTTGAGTTTAGAAGAGTGAAAATGTGAGAATAAGAGAGATGTGAGTGAAAAAGAGTTTGAGAGAGTTTAAGAGATTGTGAGAGTGAAATGAATTGAAAGAGGGGGGAGGAAAGGGTTTGAAAACCCTTTAGGTTGCCTCCAATGGTCAAATTGACTGTTTGAAAACCGATATAGGTCGATAACGATTGGATTTCGACTGTTACCACCCAATATAGCCCCATATCGCTTGATACAAACATTGGTATCACCCGGTAGCAGGCGATCCGTGTGCCGAGAAGCTCTCGGATCGGTATGTACCACCTGTACCGGACAGTATGCATTAGTAACGCAATCCCCTTGGTTTTGAGATCATTCAATAGTATTCTCAGTTTCTCACTATTATGTTTAATAGTCGTGAGAATTCACTGGTAGGACTATGGGCATCCTGTTGGATTTCTAATTCTAAATATTTGTATATTCTTTAATGTTGTATTTTCTACATGCTGAACAAATATTTCTCAAGCTGTTATTTGAAATTAGAAAGTGAACTGCTGAGGTTCTTGAGACTTAAACATGACCATTTCTAGCCCTTTTACCACTCATTCATCTAAATTAGTAATATAATTTACATAGAAGAAATACTGCAAGATCAAGCTGTATATTGTTTGGATATATGAATGGTACCTGGCTTCGCAAGAAGTATTGTCTATGATGTTCCATTTCGCTACAAACAAATTATACTATTATAGTATAGAAAAAGTGCTGAAAGCTATTTGAGAACAAATTGTATCACTTAAAAAGATTTGTGTAAAGAACTTGGACTTATGTGGTGATAATTAATGACAAGTTGCTTCATATTAGTAGACTGAGTTTGCATAATTTCAATTTCCTAATTGGTATCATTATTTTATGTTGTTTGATAATTCATCTATGATGGGTGCAATATTTTGAGATACTGCCTTTATTGCTCTTTATGAATTACAATTTTACCTCAGAAATATTGATGGTACCCAAACAAACTATTTTGCAGGTTGTATCAGCAGTAATACTGAGTTATTGACGGTGATTTTAACACTAAATGTGAAGAGAAAAGAAAGGTCCGTCTTCTTTGCATTGTTCTTCTATGTTGTCTTAACATTTTTAGCTTATATAATTGGAAACTAGAACCACGAGAACTATTTTAAGATTATATGTTCAATAGGAAATGATACACAACCAACACGTTAGCATCTGATAGACAGCATTAGTTAACTGTGTAATCTTGAAGTATTGAGTACCTCAATGTTCTCTAACAAAGGCTAAATTGGCTTTTCCACTTGGTTATCTCATATTCCAGAATGTAATTATTAACCAATGTATTGGGGGTACATGATACTAAATAACACTATTGAGAAGCCTCATTGGATTAATGTTTTACGTTTTTGCATTCAAGGCAAACAATTGTTCCCTTTTTTATGTTTGTCTAAATTGCAAGACATTTATTAACTGGCTTATGTTTACAGTTCACAGATTAAATAAGAGAAGTACTTGCTGCTTTGAATGAGTTCTTTGCCTATATTTGGATCTGGATTTGGTCTTCTTACCCCTGGTTTTGATGGTATGTCAGTGGCTTTTTTATGAGATACCCATGAATTGGTTCATTGATGCCCAAATAATGGAGCAGAAGACTGGTTATCTTAGTGATAGGAGCAATCTGTGGTTGGAGTTGTTGAAGAAGTTCTCGCTAAAGGATTGGAAGAATAACCTTTGCAACCACTTATTTGGATCAAAGAAGGTCAGAGGGACCTGGTGGAGGAAGCTGCTGTTCTTATGGATAATTGGATGGTTCCTTGGTTCTCTATGGATCTTCTGGTTTATGAACTCCCAAGCAGTGGAGAAGAGGCGAGAGACACTTGCAAGCATGTGTGATGAGCGTGCTAGGATGCTTCAGGACCAGTTTAATGTCAGCATGAACCATCTTCAGGCCCTAGCTATCCTGATCTCGACCTTTCACCATGCTAAGGATCCATCTGCCATTGACCAGGTACTGCCCTTCTACCTGAAATATTCCTACCTTCAATTGAATATACATCAATGTGTATCTTTTGTCTAGTCCAAATTATTCATTCTCTGATTTGATTACAATAGTTATGTGTTTAATTCTGATTCCTCAAAAAATCAGAGATGTATTACTATAATGCAACCTTCTGCCCTTATCAAAGATCAACAATGTGGAAGATGATCCCTTTGTTTGCAGATAACCTTTGCTCGATATGCTGAAAGGACTGCTTTTGAGAGACCACTGACGAGTGGTGTGGCATATGCTGTGAAGGTGTTGCGTTCAGAAAGAGAACAGTTTGAGAAGCAACAAGGTTGGAAAATTAAGAGAATGGATTCAACAGAGCAGCCTCCAGCTCGGGAAGAAGATGCAGATCTTGAGAACCGGGATGAATATGCTCCAGTTATTTTTGCCCAGGACACTTATAAGCATGTAATTTCATTTGACATGTTAACTGGAAAGGTAAGACATTAGATATGCTTTTCAGTCTGTCCCTTTTTCTGTCATCTATGAACTATAATCACAAATGCCTCAGAAGCCAGATTGTGCTGGCTATGGTAGGATAAAAAAATAGATTATATGCAGTTTCTTCTGTCATATTTGTTTAAACTTATTTATTTTATCAACTAGGTTATATGCAGTTTCTTATTTTATGTAGGTCTAAACTTATTTGTTTTCTTGAATTCTAATATTTAGTACAGTTTATTGGTCATTTTTACTGTCTCCAATTAGACACATTTATATATCACATATGAGCTATTAATTGATGCGTTGATGTCTTTAAATTTATCCTAGTGTTTTCAAATTTTTTTAGTGATTAACTAGAAAAATTGTCAATGGTGTCATTGTAATATGAAGTCTTTGTTAATCATCATTTAGCTAATATATGTATTATTAATGTTATAAATGTTATCACTTTGTGTTAGACTATGCAAACTATTAATTTGCTAGAAATAAATATTTATTTGGGTGTGACTCAACAAATTTTGTGCAGTTTGGAAAGCTTATTGGGGTTTCTTTATAACTATTAGTCACTAATTTGCTTATGACATTCTCAATAGCTAACTCTAATATGATGTTAATTCTTATAGAAAATAGGTTATTCTAATGTGAGTAATTAATATTTCTTCAATTAATAGTGAAGGTTTTGGTGGTCAGATGCATTGCTTGAACAATAGTGTCAGTATGTGAAACTTTTAAAATACATGATTATGCTTGCATGTTTCTATCAAATCTATTAATGTCTAGAACTATGACTTGTATCATTGAAACATCCTCAGTGAACTAATTGTTTTTGGGAATACACCTGAAACCTGTGTCTTGTTCCTAGTATTCCAGCAACTGAAAGATAGTTCCTTATGCAGGAAGATAGGGAAAACATCCTACGAGCTAGGGAATCTGGGAAGGGTGTTTTAACTGCTCCTTTTCGGCTCTTAAAATCAAGAAGACTTGGTGTTATTCTGACATATGCAGTTTACAAGTCAGAACTCACTTCAAAAGCGACACCAACTGAACGCATCCAAGCAGCCATAGGGTAAATTAGCTGTTAATTATGTATTAATAGCTCCTAAAGCAGAAATAAACATACTTATCAAGAATGTCTATCCTCCACAATTCAACTATAATGCATCAATCTGGCATGTGCAGGTATCTAGGTGGAATCTTCGATGTAGAGGCTCTCGTGGATAAGTACTTCACCAACTTGCATGCAAGCACTCCATGATGGTCAATGTTTACGATAAAACCAATCCTGATGAACCAATTATTATGTATGGTTCAAACACGACCAATGTTGGTCTATACCATATTAGTACCCTTAATTTTGGTGATCCAATAAGAAAGCATGAGATGCACTGTAGGTAATTTACATGACACTGCTAGCAAGTTCTGATTTAGAAGAAGGCTATATATTGATCAGGATGTGAAACAGAAGTAATATAATATAAACAAATTTTACCTTTTTGCAACAGGTTCAAACAAAAATCTCCATTGCCATGGCTTGCAATAACAACATCAATTGGAACCCTTGTTATCGCTTTACTGGTTGGATACATATTCCATGCTACTGTCAGCCGAATTGCCAAAGTAGAAGATGATTATCGACAAATGATGGAACTTAAAAAGCGGGCTGAAGCAGCGGATGTTGCGAAATCTCAGGTACATGTTTTATGTTTGCTAGGAGCTGCAGATTGGCCTTCTTTTCGCTGATGTCTCTGATCCGGATGTGCTTAGTTTACAACCATAATATCACTTATTTTGTCTTGTCTCTTCAGTTCTTGGCGACTGTTTCTCATGAAATCAGAACTCCAATGAATGGTGTATTGGGTGAGTACAAGATTACCATAACTGATGTTCTGTTATAAATATCAAGTAAGATCAGACATCAATATATTTCTTACTTTTCAGGGATGCTTCAAATGCTTATGGATACTGATCTAGACATAACACAAGAAGACTATGTTAGAACTGCCCAAGCCAGCGGAAAAGCTCTGGTGTCACTTATAAATGAGGTTCTCGATCAAGCAAAGATTGAATCGGGTAAACTTGAGCTTGAAGCTGTCCCATTTGACTTACGGGCAGTATTGGATGATATTTTGTCACTTTTCTATGGAAAGGCTCAAGAGAAAGGACTAGAGGTATCTGTGAGTTTCCATAATCTTCTAAATATAATATTTTGATGTTTCATCAACTAATTTTCTTGGTTGCTGTTCAAATTAACTTGGTAGTTGGCAGTATATGTCTCTGATCAAGTTCCTGATGTCCTTGTTGGTGACCATGGAAGAATACGCCAGATCATCACAAATCTGATAGGAAATTCAATAAAAGTAAGTATTTATCTTTGCATCAGCTGCAAATATGGATACTAAATCTGCTACATGTATTTAGAAAAGTCCTCATTTTGCAGTTCACAGAGAGAGGACATATATATTTGACTGTCCATATTTTTGAGGAGGTGTTGAATTCATTGGACAAGGAAGTAGAAGTCCATTCCACAGATACCTTGTGTGGCTTTCCAGTGGCAAATAGAAGGCGTAGCTGGGAAAGCTTTAAGAATTTCAAGCTGGAACTTCCTGCATCTGATCCATCTCTTCTGTCAACCTCTTCCAATCATATAAATCTGATCATATCTGTTGAAGACACCGGGGTGGGGATTCCTCTAGAAGCCCAGTCCCGTGTGTTCACTCCTTTCATGCAGGTGGGACCTTCAATTTCTCGCATTCATGGGGGAACTGGTATTGGACTCAGCATTAGTAAGTGTTTAGTTGGCCTCATGAAGGGAGAAATTGGTTTTGTGAGTCAACCTCAGATTGGTTCCACTTTTACCTTCACAGTGGTCCTCACAAGGGCTTGCACTAATTCAAACGAGTACAAGTCATCAGAATTTCATGGGATGATTGCACTAGTAGTCGACCATAGACCGGCCCGAGCAAAGGTCACAAAATACCATCTTCAGAGGTTGGGAGTAAATGCTATACTGGAAATTGATCCAAATCAAGTTCTTTCTAGATTAACTAGTGGAACATCGACAATAAATATGGTGCTAGTGGAAAAGGAAACATGGTCGAAAGATTCCAGTATTTGGCCTTTTATTATTAGCAAATTAAAGGGTAATCAGTTGGATATACCAAAAATTCTCCTTTTAGCAAATCCTACAAGTTCTGTTAAGAATAATGCTTCTAGTTCAATGGAATATATCTCGACTATAATCACAAAGCCACTCAGAGCAAGCATGCTTCAAGTATCTTTACGGCGAGCTATGGGTTGTGGAGATGGGGAACATTCCCGAAATGGCCGGCTTCCCCAGTTGTCATTGCGTGGCCTTCTTCATGAGAAGCAGATTCTTGTTGTTGATGACAATATTGTGAATCTTAGAGTAGCATCTGGTGCTTTGAAAAAATATGGAGCTGAAGTAACTTGTGCAGAGAGCGGAAAGAAGGCAATAGTCATGCTCAAGCCTCCACATAAATTTGATGCTTGTTTTATGGATATTCAGATGCCTGAAATGGATGGGTTCGTTTCTTTTACTTTCTTTGTCATTAATCTTCTTTTATGATCCTTTAGAATGAATTCTTCATGTATATGAATTTTCTGTCTTCTCATATACTAGGAAATTTCCTTGTAATGAAATTTGCATCAGATGTGAATTTTCTGTTCACATTTCCGTACACTTTTAAAAACAGTTTATCAGTTTACCGTTTTGATCCTATTTAATTAAAGTGTTTTTTTTTCTATAGATTTGAAGCTACTAAACGAATACGTGAGATGGAGGCCGATATAAATAAGCAAATAGAGTGTAGGGAAGTTCCATTTGAGACTTTTGAGAACGTCTTGCACTGGCATGTTCCTATATTAGCCATGACAGCAGATGTAATCCAGGCAACACATGAGGAGTGTCTAAGGTGTGGAATGGATGGCTATGTGTCAAAGCCTTTTGAAGGGGAACAGCTTTACAGGGAAGTCACTCGGTTTTTCAAACAGCCACAAAAAAGAATCAATAATGAAGTTAAATGTTGAGGATATGCATATGATAGGATGTTGGTACATGTATTCATCGGCTTCAGCATCAGGCACTGTCTGATAGAATATAGAGGTGGTTTTGAAAAGTAAGCACCTCTGACTCATCTTATTGCTACTTTATATCAACCATTTTCTTTTTATGTCTGCAAGTGCTTAGAATACTGAAAAGATTTTGCTAATATGTTACATTGTATAAACTTCCTTGAGTTCATTTAATTAATTAATGAACAATTAAATACATACAAACCTTGTCAATGATCAAGCAGAAAATGTCTACAAGCTTATTTTGTCATTTGCCTTTGCATGCTTTATGATTGTTAAAAATGGCTACGTATTGTCCCTGAGATGATGCAAATGCAAATTTGCAAGATGATCCAGATAGTGCCAACCATTATTTTGTTTTAAAATGTAATTTATTGGAAAATCTGAAATGTTGACTATTAAATGACACTCTCCATGTGGGGAGGTACTCTTACAGAATTAGATACCAGACCTTCTAGAGAATAAAAGCTAACAGGATGGATGTTAGGTGACTAGGCATCAGCAATCTTATGATATCAGCTTCATATATATATATATATATATATATATAATCATAATTGAAAACTAAGTCAGTTGCAAACAAAAGAGAGTACTTTGTAGGTCTTTTTAGTTTTTAACCTAAGAGAATTTGATTGTCAAATTATCATTTTATGGTGAGTTTTCTCACCTAAATTAATCATCAATCATATTTAACTGCAGATAAACAGCAAGCACAACAAATTTGAAGGTCCTGAATCTTCTTATCATGGAATCATATTAAAGCTGATTAACTTTTTTAAGTGACTCTTAAAGCTGAGAAACTGCTAGGATAATTTTGATCTAGCATTTAAACCTTCTTATAAATGATTGCTATGTAGTTACTCATTGTGGACCAAGCATCCAAATCCTACTTAATATTAATTAATAGGAATTAGTAATATGACCACTTAATGAATATAATAATCCATGCAAATCCAAGTATGGGTGGTCTCTAAGTAATTCTGAGCCTTTTGACACCCTCACTAGAAAAGTAGGACTGAGCTTTAGATTTTATTAAGTTTATGTTGATATTTTAGTCCTAATTTTTTTCTCCATGGCCATAGACATATAGTATTATACTTCATAGAATTTAAAATCACATCAGTGGTTGGAATGTTGGATCTTGAGTTTAAGATTTTTGTAGGTTTTTGAATTGATCAACTTGACACCAAAAAAAAAAACAATCTGAATATACCTTATAATGTAAGGCTTATAGGTGTCTCAACACATGAAGTATTAATGAATTCTTGAAAGCAAAGCTTTAATTCAATAAATTTCTCTGACACTTTAATATAATGTAAGAGTCTGAAAATAAATATGTTTTTGCCATCATCTTTTGCTAATTCTTATGCTAACTACTCAATTAGGTTTAGGTTTGTGAGTTAGCTGAGCTTCGATCTTCTCTTGTACTTGTACAATTATCGATGAGCCTCAGCACAACCAATCAAATGAATCTGTTCTTATCAGAAACCATGATTATATTAACCTTAGTTGCATGTACTTCGTTGACTCATTAATGTTGCTGGATATTGTCATGTCCAGTCCTTTGACCTTGAACACTAATTTACCATGAATCTTACCCTTAGATTGTAGCTGAGGAAGGCTGAAAATGATCATAATGCCATAGACCATAGCATGTTGCAAAATTTGTGAATTTCTAGTATATGTGAAAGAAATATTTAGTTCCGCAGCCTAACCTGCCAACTAATGACCTAAGGAAGAGGATTCCAGTCAATATCACTTCTGACCAAAGGAACTACAATTGATAAAATTGACTTAACTAGACTGTATTCTGTTACCCACTTTAATGTGTTTTCCCTAGTAGGAAATGTGATCAAAGCAACTTTACAGAATTTAACTTTTTAGAATCTTGAGACTGTAGAATGAAGCAAGATTCTCCAATGGACTCGTAGGATACAATTGGAAGATCTCTCAAGCTATGCTCTATTGACTTCCCTAACCATATACTGCAATTGTCTCAATTTTCATCTGCATATTGTTGTGTTAGAAAGATCAAAATCTTGGTAAACTCAAGAGCTTAAAAGTGTAGGTATTGTAGGGGTGGACCGATGGTATATAATGAAGACAATTTGGCCTTCATCTGCAAATGAGATCATAACAGTAAAGTCTTAATTAACAATTGGCATTTCATTTTCTACACTGAGCAATAGGTGTAGCCTTTGCTGAAAGCAGTTACTAATATCTTAGAACTATCAAACTAGAAGTGCAGAAGGTACTGATATTTCAGAACTACCAACCTAGTCATTTAGATGTTTAAAACCTTAATATCTTGCAGGCATAAAATATCTGCTTAGTCACTGTTTTAGGGTATACTAGACCTGCACTCGTCAGGTCCTGTTCTTGCATGTTAAACCTTATAGAACAGACATATCCATGATTTTTATCATCCTACCAGTTATATTAAATGAGCACAATAGGTTGAGAATTAGAACAGTGTAGGTGCTGAACAGTGTAGCACATCTCATCCAACCCATGGTAATAAAATACAGTCTAAGCAGCTGTTGCATATGAGGTCATCTGATTGCATTTCATAGGGCCTTTGCTGCCTCAATATGTAGCATGACTGCATATGCAATGACATAAATCTTGTTGGCCACTTATGCATCCCTGGTAGTCATGTGTTATGCGATTACATATATAGCCACGTAAAAACATGCAGTTGCATATGTCCGAATTTGCATAAATATGTGATTACTAATTATGGTTTATATTTTTTCCCTAGTGTTATCTTTCTACAACCATTACTTTTTGTGTTGTAGAACAAAATCAACAACAACAACAACAACAACAAAAGGTTGTAAGCCTCAACTATTTGGGGTCTGCTACATTTATCTTTTCCCACCATTGAGATCAATTGCCATTGAAATCAGTAAAAAATCATATGTTAGTTAAGCTAAGAGTATTTAAATCTTTATTTATAGTTTCTATTAAAATATATTTTAGGTCTTCCTCTATCTCTCTTTATACCACTAGCAGTAATCATTTCACCTCTTCTAACTATTACATCCAGGTCTTTTGAGCGCCTCTTCTAAGTATCACCTCTTAAATGGTTCTTTCTCATTTTATCCTCTATCAAAGAGATACATAATTATTCATGAATAAAATTATTATTATTTTTTATCTTTTCTAATAATTCCATATATTCACCTCAATATTTTTATCTTAACAATACAATCTTTTTGTATATGTTATTTCTTAACTAATCAACACTCAGATCCATAAAAAAATTATTAGTCTAATAATTATCTTATAATTTTTTTTTTATAATCTCAAAGGTTTTTGATGATCATACAAACTCTTGACACTCTTTGTCATTTTAACCATCCTATTTTTATCATATGAATAATATATTCATCAATCTTTCTAGCTTTTTAAATAATTGACCCAAAATACCTAAACCTTTTACTGAAAGGAACTTCTTATCCATCAAACTTAACTATATCCTCTTATCTATTCTTAGTATTACTAAAATTACATCTCATATATTTAGTTCTAGTCATACTTAATGTAAAAACTTTAGTTTCTAAATATTGCCTCCATAACTCAAGTTTAAAGTTGATTCTACTTAGACTCTCATCAACTAAGACTATTATTAGCAAATTACATACATGAGGGAGGTCTATCTTGTAAATAGCTAGTAAGTTCATCCATAATCAATGTCAAAAGGTAGAGACTTAATGCGGATCCTTAATGTAACCCTATACCTAGGGGAAACTCACTGGACATACCCGTTACAGGTCTAATACTAGTAGCTACATTATCGTATATATATGCCCTTAATAACATAAATATAATTAGTGGATATACTTTTGTTTTCTGAAATCCACCATAATAAATCTTTGGAAATTATATTATAGGCTTTCTTTAAATCAACAAAAGTCATATGCAAATCTTTTTTTATCTCTATACACTTATTCAGTAATTGTATTAATAAATAAATAGATTCTATTGTTGATCTTCCAAGCATAAAACCAAATTGATAAATATTTGTTTTAAGCCTTATCCTGCTTTCGATAACTCTTTCCCAACGTTTCATAGTATGACATGATTTTAATTCTATTGGAATTAGTACTAGAAATAGAACAATTATATATGTCGCTCTTATTCTTGTAAATTGGTATTAAAAAACTATTTCTCCATTCATCAAGAATCTTTCTAAATCTTATAATTTTGTTAAATAAGTTAGTTAACTAAGCTACTTCTTGGTCTTTTAAGCTTTTTCAAACCTCAATAGAGATATCATCAGGTCTCACACTCTTGACTATTTTCTATCTTTTTTAAGATGTCTTTTACTTCGTTAGTTCTAATTTTACTAACAAATCCATGATTATTAAATCTACCACTACTATCTATCGTTAAGGCTAAGTCATGTGTGGAATGTTCATTAAATAATTTATAAGAATAATTTCTCTATCTTTCCTTAATTTCATTATCATTAATAAGGATTCTTTGATCTTTATCTTTAATGTATCTAATATTGCTTAAATCCATATACTTTTTTTTTCTTAACTTTAGCAATTCGATACATATCTTTTTCTCTATCTTTAGTGCCTAATTTGCTATGAAAATTATCATAAACTTTACATCTTGCCATATGAACACGTCTTTTAACATCTTTTTTAGATTTTTTATCTCTTTTAAATTTATCTCATTTTTATAATTTTGTCAATCTTTAAAACATAATCTTTTAGTAATAATTGCTTTCTGAACTTCCTCACACAATCAACTTTCTCTTAAAGCTACATTTCTATCTTTAGCTTCACCAAGGATCTCCTTCGTTAAACTCCTAATCTTATTAGCCCTTATAGTCCAAATAAATATTAATATTATCTTCGTCTAATTTCCTAGTCGTCTTCTTTTTCCATCCTATTTTTAGAAATCCTTACATCATCTTAAAATTTCACCATATAGTCTTGGTAAATGTTCTACTATCTTTTTTTTTTTTTCATTTTCAATAACAAATACCTAATACCATCAACCTATGTTTATTCGTCAAACTTTCATTAAATGTAACTTTATAATTCTTACATATAATTTTATCTATCTTTCTAGTGAGAAAATAGTTTGTCTACTGACCACTCTTATAAGTAATCAAATATTGATCTCTCCTTTTAAAGTGAATATTTACAATTATAAGATCTTGGGACCCTTAGGTGGTGAAGGTGTCTCGCGTCGCTTTCGGATGATGACCTAGACCTATACTAAAATCGGTTAAGATCCATGTCCATGAAATCTTATGTAATTTTATGTTAGCTATCAGTGACCTAACATAACCCTCTACCTATTTCATCCGGTGTTATAGAACAAAATTAGCAAATATAAATCACATCCCATGTAGCATTTCATATTTAATTAAATGCACCATTTTGAATAGTTTAGACCTCTAGTATGTAATCCATATTCATCTGCATACTGAATGTGCAGAGTTATCTACCAAAAAAGAAAAAGCCCTGCAAATTTTTGGCTAGGATACATGGAGCCTAAGCATTTTTATAAATCATTTAAGCTACAGTATAATTTTTCAAGTCTATCTACCAAGGGATAACATATGCTCCAAAGATTCTATCTGAAAATGTGATTGAAACCCAAAAAACTAAAGAAAAAAGTATATTATTTGGTAAATTACAAAGGAATGAGTGTGAAGAAATCTTTCAGATGAAACAAATAACACACCATCTGTAATTTGATAAATGTCTGTACTTTTAGCATCAGCATTTCTATATTTTTTCTATCTAGTTGTGCAACAAGATAATAAGAGACACATAATCAACAAAATCAAAAGTTTAAATCTTAAAAACTTGCAATGATGTCTTGCAAAAAGTTGTACTCTAAAAAATTTTATGACAGAATAAAACCAAGCTAAAAATGCACGATTATGTTTCAACCCAATACAGTAGCATTTGAAGTATGCATTTTAACAATACATCGTCATAAAACTGAGGATTTCTAGTTCAAATACTCAAATTAGAGTGTTTAGAGTACTATGCCTATCATTGATATATGGATCCACAACATCAGAGAAGAATATTATGCCAATGAGAAAAATTTTTATGCTCTGGCTTGAGTGGAAAGGCTTCTCTCCAGTTTTGCATGTCAAAACAACTGCACAACTACATCTAGGTGCTTGTTCTTTGAAACACATAGTTTATTAAGTTCAATAACGTTCCAAAGGATTAACCTTCTCTTTTTCGTACTGATCTAGATATGTCTTCTAAAATAAACAGTATTGTTTCACCTTGATGTTTCTGATGAAGCTTAGGGTGATGGATTAAAAACTTTGTTCAATATTGATATCGAGCACAGAAAGAACTGATATATTACTGGTTGATATCAGTTGGATTAGTGGCGAGAGGAGAGAGAGGATGTGGGGTTTAAAGTGGAGGAGGAGGAGCAGTGGTAGTGATGGGGAGGAGAAAATGATGTCAGGGAGAAGAAAAAGGCAGAAGAAGAGGTAGAGAAACTGAAGAGAAGGAAAAAGAAAAAGAAAGGGGTGGTACTGCCTGGTATCACTGTGTACTGTTAGCTTACTAGGCACCTGGTGGTTTTAGATCAGACTAGGAAAAATTGCTTGGTTCATGTACTGATCAACTGTTGGACTGATTAGAACATGCTTAGGGGTTTTTATTAGCCTCACCAGGTTGTATTATGTAAATATGATACTTTCTGCACAAGAAAAATACATTTCCAATCGCTTATATCTTTGATAGAAAAAGGATATGATATCCCGATGTGTTCATGGAGAAGGTGTAAGCTCTTTTTCCTGTGCATTCACCAACTTAATATGTTAAAATAATCACTAATAGCTATGTTGGTCAATTCACCAAGGGTTTTCCATTGATATAGAAGCCTTCATTTGGCATGTCAAGTTGAGTCCCCTTTATATTGGATTGTTCATCATGTTCATGGATTATACATACAGTGCATATCAACTTGGTGATGAGTTTTCTCTGTATGTCAGTATTTATGTAAGATTTAATTCTCATAACTAAAATTGACCTTCTCCATTCTTCTTGCAGGGGTGAGAGTTGGAGATGATCTGATCTTTGCTTGTTCTCCTCCCACTTGGTTCCACCTAATTTTTACCCTTGCTTGATACCAAGATTTCTGTGAGCTGCACAACCTTAGATGCAATTTTCGTTCTCGATACAGTATGAAGGAGAAACACCTCTTCTGGCCTGGATGGAAACTGTCGATGTTCTCTACCTTGTTCCATAAAGTGGATTTCGAAATGTTCTAAATTTTCCCCCTGGAGTATACAGAGTGTACATAGTTTAACAGTCATTTTACATTTTTTTCCCTATTTACTTGCTGAGTATGTGATAAATATGTGTTCTTCAATGAATATGTGATAAATATGTGTTCTTCAGCAATGAAAGAATTCGATGATGTAAATTAAAATATTTAATAAAATTCGTTTCCACAAGTTGGATTCTGCACTTGGTGTCGAGTCAATGCCCTCTTATGTGACTTGGCATTCCTAAGCATTTGTCTGGCGATCTGTTGAAATTTGGTTCTATCAATTTGCGTGATATGCTAACATTTTCATTTTAAGAAACCTATTCAGGCTCTCCAATCAACGATCATTACATCTGAATTCAGTTTTTAGCGGCCAGAGTAGACCATATTAACACATTCCTTTTACGATTCCAAAGCATATTGTCGCAGCTTTCAAAACCCATTGAAATATCTTCCGGTGATGATATATTTTATCCAACTCACTGATCCTGAGATTTTCAGTTTAGCACGGGCACGAAGCAGCAGCCAATCTTCTGGTGAATGCCACCTCTTGGTATCATGTCACAGCACCACTAAATGTACATCTTTTCATGTTGCAGATACCTTTGCAATTGCCTCACATATATTAGCTTCAGCAGAAATCCATTTCCGATATGAAACTTAAGTGTTTCAGATCAAATCCACCAAACAATTACCCTCCAAGTTTGAGAGAAAGAAGTTGATCAAATAATGCTAATGCTGAGCCAATGAACCCAATAAATATCAAATGAATAAAAGATGCTGCTCCAACAGTGGCATCACAGTCAAACGAGAATTCAAACCAGCAGAATTCTCGTTGATCTGCTGCTGTCGATTGCGCTGATTGAATTCCAACTCAAGTGACCCGATTTGTTCTCCAAATACTAGCTATATGCTGTCTCCAGTATCATGTGTTCACATTTTAGACACTATTTTATAGCTCAAGAATGCAGCAGTACACGCTACCATCAAAACGTATCATATACCATCAATAACAAGAAGAGGAAAAATAGTGCGTCAGACTCTCAGCATTTTCACCCTTTGATAACTTTGACAACCTTTACACCAAATCCAAAATCATCAATCATGCAGCAAGGAGATTATAGACCGACTGGTTGCTTCTAAAATTCAAGGGTCAGTTTACGTCCTAATAAAAGCAAATGCTTAGGATCATGCTAAAACTAGCTGATGTGACTACCACCGTTAGGAACCATGCAACACAACAACCAAATTAACATTCGTTTGGATGCCTACAGACAGTTTGCTTCACCAAATCTAATAATGTGTTTCGTGTTACTATGGCCTAACGGAAAGCATGAGCAATGTAAAATCTTAGATCTCAAAAGCATAATTAGGATACAAGATGTTCTTAAGAGGATCAGGCACGAAAACTTTATTCTCTTCATCTTTTTTTGAAGCCATACTTTTTCCGCTCGTAGAAGAGATCTGTCTTGGCGCTGCCTAGATTAACTATCTTGGGACAGCCATCGCGATCCTTCTCTTGCTGCGTGCACTCCTTGCAGTAGTATGCATCGGATATGCCAACACCCCCACAGATGACACACCTGCTCTGGAAAGAACCATAATTGCACTCATCGCAGATACGTACAAGTGTGCACGGTCGCACATATGAATCGCAGATGACACACTTGCCATCACACTTCTCGCACAGGTGGCCAATGGCAATTCCTGGCTGCTTCCGGCACATAATAAGATCAGGATGGTGCTTAGCCATGATCCTTAATTTGATGCTACTTTGTCAATAACCTGCAAAACAATTTTAAAACCCAAACCTGTGAGGGTCATTTTAGTTACTTTAATCTCCTTGTTGCTAGACAAACAGACAACAGAGACAAATCTTATGTCCTCAAGTGTAGAGATTGCTCGTTGGATCAACTATTCTTGGATCTTATTACATACGAGTAATCTTGTCCAAGCTTGGGAGTGTCATGGCTGGGTTGCAAGGATAGAACTGGTAGTCCTAAGATTGTTACAAATTTAATTATTACACACCAAATGATATCTCTGATTTGTACTAAGCATTTTTTAGCGCTAGGTCCAAAAAATGATAGTAATGCAGCACTGATGATGATGGTAAGATCGATTACGTTGCAGATCAAGATATGAAGTTATGTTGGCAGAGAGACCACACAGAGTGCAAAATTTAGACGGTCACTATCAGGATAGATTGAAGAGTAGGACGGCCAAATAGAATGAAATTCAATGTAAGCAATTTCTCTATGGCATAGTGGTAGCTTTGAATTTTGATAACACTAAATACCATAATAATTTTGATCATAAAGATTCCATTAATAATCTAAAAAAACTAAACTATCTATGAGGATATTCTGACAAAGCAGGACAAGAAACATAACTGTACAATATAATATCCCTGAAACTATTGGAATCTTCCTTCAATCCCTACTTTAGCTAATCCCAGATCCACCCATGATCAAGTCACTAACCACAATGGAGGAACATTTAGAGAACAATTACATCAAAAGGAGATCCTGCCTTTTTATATATTCTCACATCTCTGTAGGTTGCATGTATATACATGTTTGTCATCTATAGTTTACTAGTTAGTGATGTAGGGTCAAAATATTCTCTCTATCGACTCAATATCATAATTATTAGAACAGGGCTAGGCAATGAGCAGATCAGGCCTTGGGTCACTGTGTCATTATTAAATTGGTAGATTAATTGGTTTGACAGCATATTTAACAAAAAAAAATAAATGGTACAATCACATAAAAGATATTGAAAGCAATGAAGTCACTTGGCACCTAGGCGCTCGCCTAGGTGCCCAAGAAAGGTAAGGCGAGGCCTGAGTGCTCGCATATTGGGCTAGGCAGGCATTTTCACTCAAGCGCAACCCAGGCACTTGCCTGGGCCCAAGCGTTGGGCGGGCCGGGTGCTCGCTTGGTTCCACTCAGGCCAGGTCACGCTTGAATCAAACCAAACAATCCTATCTAGTTGATTGAACCAATTATCCATTGGGCCTAGGTCGAACCATACACAAGACAACTGGTTCGATTGAACCAGTTATCTATTGCAAAAAGCCAAAAACCATGCACGAAGAAGAACCCTAATGCAAAGTCCCTCTTTCCCACTGTGTTTATGCACGACGATGAAGTTCCTCCCATCGACGAATGATGACAGCAGCCTTCTTCCTCGACGACGTCTTCCTCCAACGACAGCGACGACATCTTCATCTGACAATAGCAGCAGTGTCTTCCTCCAGCAGCAACAACTTCTTCCCCTCCCTCCCGTTATATCTCTCTTTTTCCTCCTCCCTCCTACCTCTGCCCTGTTCACCACAACCCCCCGTCTCCCACCACAGCCTCATCATAGCCCCCTTTCCCTAATCGCTCTTCCCTCTTCCTCCCTCTTCATCGTTCACCACTGCCTTCTTCCCCGTTCCCCGTTCACCACTGCCTTCTTCCCTCTTTGCTGTTTGTCTATGTTTATGAGAATAATAGATGCCTGCTATAGTGAATAGCAACTACCTTTTTGCTATAGTGAATAAGTAGTACAATGACCATTATTGTTGCTATTGCTATAGTGATTAGTGCTCCTTTGATGTGATATTTTAGTTTTAGCTTATTTTTATTAATCATGATATATAATTTTTAAATTAAAATATTTGGGAGTGTCTCGCTTTGCTCGAGTGAGCGCCTAGCGTTTTTGACTACATTGGTTGAAAGCACAAAAAACATCCTCCTACCACGTTGATTAAATTGATACAGAAGGATTACATTTTAAGTTTGAAACAGGAAACATGCTCCTACAAAGCAAAACACATTCATCTGAAGGTCTTATAGTTAAATTACATGCATGAAGACTTTAATTAAACTCCACGGAAGAAGGATCAGCACAAATGAAAATAGAGGAGAATCTGAATGCAACAAAATGGTTCTTTTAAATTTTTCATCAAACATCGATATGCTCTATTTTAGAATGGCACATCGCATCCTTCATGTAGACTTGACCCTGGTTTCGGAACCTGCGGCACTGGTTTCAGTTTGAAACACCGATTTTTTAAAATAAAAAAAATTAAAATAGGATAAATCATAATTTAAAATAAGAACAACTCATATATTTCTTTTAATCATGAACCGTTGGTTTGAATTGCCGCTCGTCTCGTTCCGATTTGGCTTGGAACCAATGAACTGCCAAACCGTTGTTATATTTGATAGTCTGCTATGCCATGCAACTCTTATTGTTCATGTTTTTGTCATATCCCATTATCTTATAAGCTACTGGTCTTGTAGCAAACCTAAAGCTTTACAGAGATAAAAGTAATTAGGAATTAGTGGATTACCATTTGCATGACGATGGCTTACCTGGTCATTGTTAGTTCAGAGATAAAAAAACAGTAAAGGTTTTTTATGAAGGCTTTACAGAGATAAAACCTAAAGGTTTTTTGAGGTTCATAGATAAACCTAAAGCTTTACAGAGGTAAAAGCTTTACAGAGATAAAAAAACAGTATTATGAAGGCTTACCAGGTCATTGTTAGTTCTATCAAATGTTGGTTCAACTCTTATTGTGTGTCTCTGTAACTGATATTTTAGTTTTCTGTCATTTGACTGTTAAGGGTTGAAATGTTAAATTTTTATTGACATTAAAAACCCTTTAGAACTTTGTCAAATGATCACTCTGTGTAAACTCCAATAATTTCTTATCAGATCATAAGAACTCTTAATTCTTTCTATTATTGGTCGGTTTGAACCGAACGGTGGTCAGGGCTACCTTCAAGATGGATACGACTGCATTACTGTCCCATAATATCTTTAGTGGCTTACCAAAATTATCAATAATCCAGAGATCAAAACAGCATGTTTTCCAGCCTCAAAATAAGAGTAATATTCATCCTCTATTGTGGACAAATGATGTACTTGTCAATATCATGCTTCACCATGAAATTGTGCCTTCAGCCATTGTGGAAATATGTCCCAGTTCCATGGTTCACTAAAGGGTATCTTCACAACCTTCAGAGTCAGAAGCAGAATACACCAAGCACAGGTAGAGATTCCACTAAATAAAACAATTTTAATCTTTGTCCACTTTAAATATTGAAGAACCTTCTTAACTACTCTCCACCTACTTGCATGAGGCTTATGATGCTGACCACGTACCCCAACTGCATAGTTGAACAAGGGCATGTCACTGAATAAATGAGGCTAACAATAACAGAAGCATAAGGTTACTCGTCTCTACTCTTTCAAGTTCCTCTCCGGGATGCTAGCCAAGATTTAATTTAACTGCATAGTTGAACAAGGGCATGTCACTGAATAAATGAGGCTAACAATAACAGAAGCATAAGGTTACTCATCTCTACTCTTTCAAGTTCCTCTCCAGGATGCTGGCCAAGATTTAATTTTTCTTTCTTATACTAGGTGACTGATCTGGACTTTAGTTGATTCCATATCTTTTATGAATTTTATCAATATATTCTTCTGAAGAAATACCAAGCAATTGATGTTCCTGTTCCTATATATTTGGATATCAGGATGCTGCCCAAGATTCAATTTATCGTTCTTAGGCTAGGTGATTCACCTGGATTGCAGTTGACTTGATTCCATATCTTTTAGGAGTTTTATCAATATATCCTTCTCAAGAAATACCAAGCAACTAATGTTCCTCTTCCTAAATATTTGGATTCCAAGCATTCCAAGATTTATCTATATACCCTTCTCAAGAAATACCAAGCAAGTAATTCTAGGGATGAAGGCTTTGTAACTCAGCATGTTTCACACATGAACGACGGAATTGCAGTATTCGAAAATTAAAATGTGATCTTACATTATTCACATATGATGTGAAAAAGGACTTCAATTCCTTCATTATTTGATCTTATACTACAAACTTTTTCTCTCTTTTTTAAAGACTCCAAGTACAAGAAAAACATGAAATACAAAAATAAGAAAGGATCACAATTACATCAAAGTGAATCAATTATATACTCTTCCTTCTTTGAATAAAATAGATTTCTACATCTGATTTGTAAAATGTTTCTCCTTCTTTATGATATATTTAATTGATAGATTTCCATCTCTTTAGTATAATGAAACTTCAATCTTCTATAACTTTCAATCGAACCAAGTTCTGATTTTCTTTTTCTTCATTGTCTTCTTTTTTCTTCTTTTTGGATAATCTAGAAACTAGATGTTGCCAAGTGGCAGCTTATGATATTTACAAAATACCTCTTAAACTAATCAAATTTATTCAAACTAGAAACAAAGATATTTTATTTCTGAAATATCTTGCGTAAATCTTATTATTACATTTAGTTGTAGGAATCTTTTAAGGAGATAGATAAATTGCATTAGATGGTCAAAATTCATGCAGACTTAATTTGATGAATTTGTTGTGTTTTCCTAAGCACCTAAGCAGCACGAGGTTAGCCCAAACGCTCAGATGTCTGGCAATTTAGGAAGCTTTGGTTTAGGCCACAGGAATGGAAGCTTAGCTACCACGTGCCTAAAAACCCACTTCTACATTGGCAGATATGTTACAAGTAACAATTACTACAGAATGAAGAAATTAGGTTAACTTTGGACAGAATTGCATTTAAACTCTAAATTACTATTAGTTATCATGAAAAACTTGAAACAGGAATGATAAGCCTTTTGCAACGATTCATGTACGTCTGTTAAAAAACTTCAACAAGTAAGCATCTGAATTCTAAAATTAACTATTTTGCTTGGTCATATGTGCATCTCGTCTGCTTTCTTCCAGGTTGCATGGAATTCATTGTTGTTTAACAAACTAGAAATTTGAAAAGAAGTAATTAAGGAAACCCAAGTGAGTGGAAAATTTCATGTCAGTATCACACTGCAAAATATCTACAAACACTTAAAGATCACTTTAACACATATAATGCCTACATGTTGCATAAAGCCTCCGGATAAACAGAGTTAGTACTCATATAATTGAGGAAGCAACTGACATGATCGAATTAGATGGCAGTTATAATTTGACGACAACACTGCAGTGTTGTCAGTCGGATCGTAGATGGGAGATGGACGACGAAGAAGCAAGGAGCATCTCCGCAAAGTAACAACACTGGTTCCTATTGCTTTGCGGTCCGATGCCTCTCCATTGTTCGACAAATGACTTCACTCAACGAAGCATAGAAAGGTACCAAACCAAATTAAAGAAACCAGAACTCCCGTAAGCGTTACCCGATTCACCCTTCCAGAACAAGCAACTCCGGCGATTCCCGCGTTACATGAGCGAAACGAAGGGCGATCAAGACAGAAAAGGTAGAGAACTCACCGCCGTAGCGGACCGCTTATGTTGTGATTCAACTCGATCCCGTCGATGCGACCGCAGATAGTAAGGTTTAGGTTAGCTTCCGTTTTTATACTAAAATTATTGGGAAAGGAAGTTTCTGGATGAGTTGGACTATTTGGTGAAAAGGAATGACACGGGTGTCCATGTATGTATGTATATATACATACATAAATAAATAAATAAATAAATAAATAAATATATATATAATTAAAAATTATAGATATATATTTTTAAAACTTTATTGATATAATAAATATCCTTCAAAAATATTATATTTTCTTTTTAATTTAATAATTTTTTATTCCTTTTAAAGATAAAAAATAAATAATAGGTTAAAAAAATATTTTAGGTACTAAAAACTTAATATTATTTAGAAATGATAAGACTAGTTGATATATGACAAATGACATAGTCAATACTTCACTACCATGTGACCAACACACTAACCTCCTAAGGTCACATCGACTATAGATGATCTGATCAGCTCATTAGTACCACGTGGCTATGTGTGGTCAATACGTCAATCGCCCAAAACCACAACAATCTCGTATGGCTAATGCCATGTGTCTCCAATCTAGATAAAGCCAATCAAAGAATGCTTCGTATTCGGCACACATAATGCCACTATCTCGATTCGGTCCGAGAATGATATGTGATCACCCCCACACTCGTCGATGATTCCAGGAATAACGATTCTCAAATTCACTTATAAAAGAGGCTCCCCGTGTGTATTCCTACACAGTGAAATTTTTCTCAAGAGAGTTGTTTGACTAGTCCAAACTCAAAATAGACTTAACTATCGGAGGGACATTTGTCGGGAATACTCCTGAGTTAGTTTTGTAGATTTGGCTCTTCAATGTAGTGACTTAGACTAAGATTGACATGGGAAGGACCTTGGTTGGAACTGAAGCTAATTCCAACTCAGATAACTAGAATATGCACTAACAAATTGGCATTAGAAATAGGACCTTCTGAGATATTTCAAAGAAATTTTATAGAACCTTCCAGTTTAAATCATGATGACTGTTCGTTTAAATCATGATGACCTGAACAGATCAAACCCACCTATCCCGATCCTCTTAGGATTAGCTCAGCCTAGACCATCAATCATGCCTGCTCCTCCCAATTTTCAAGTACCCAATTTCTTATTTTCTCGTCGACTATTCTAAGATTCAATAGCCAACCCATTTCCACTTGTCTAGTTTCCAATTTCATCAACTCAAACCACAATTATACCAAAAGAAACCTTACACAACCGAACCCAACAAGTCTAATTCTTAACTAAAATATTCCAAACCATAGCCCCTTATCTCACAACTTGTCTAGATGGCACAACAAGGGTCACATCCAGCACCACTTACTCGACATTTTTCTGTCTCAGTTTCATCACCCACTCCAACTCCCAACTTGATGGTAGAATCATGACCTCCCCAGCTGATCTACCCCAAGAGAATAACTTTCCTCAAAATATCCCTTATGGGCCACATTATCATCCTCTCCAAGAGCCCGAGAGACAAAGAGAATCAACTGCTTAATCAATCGAACATCCTTCAGATATTTATGTCTAGCTTTATGATATAGAGGATATTAAAAAAGATATTAGACAAGGAAAATAGCCAAAAGTCATACCCTACTTAAGGTCACCCTTCGTTAGAAGTATCATGGAGGAACCAATCCCTTAGGGGTTCCGGATGCCAACATTAGAGTCATACAAAGGAAGCTCTGATCCTATTAAACATATAGTCGTGTATACTTCGCAAATGATGCTGTTCGGGACAATAGACTCCCTTATGTATTGCACCTTTATGACAACTCTATAAGAGGTAGTAAGGGAATTTTTTTCTAAGCTACCCTCAGAATCAATCTCTTCTTTTGGTTACCTTGACAAGGAGTTTGAGCTTAGTTTATCAATTACAAATTGCCAAGAAAACCTACTCTCTCCCTTTTAGTAATACCCTAATAGGACAAGGAGTTCCTGGCAAATGGTTTGATGATGAAATAAGATTGGTGGCCGACCTAAGCTCATCTATCCTAATTAATGCTTACATTAGTGACCTTCAACTATCGAAGTTTTTTTACTTGATCATCACATGACCTCCGACCACATTCATAGAGTTGTTATAGGAAGCAAATCAATATATTACGATCAAGTCAATCATCATTGGAAAAAGAATCCTAAAACCCAAAAAGATGATGAGAGAGGAAAGGGCCCCACAACCAAACATTTCAGAATGATCATAAAATGAAAGACCAAAGGGAGATCAAATCTCTCCTCGTTGGGAATTCACTCTATTAAATACCCCTGACACTAAAGTGTTTATATAGATAAGGGAGAAGAGTCTCCTCTATGAGCTCTACTAGCTAAATGAAATTGATCAAAATTTTTTCTCTTTCACCAAGATCATGGACATGACAGAGAGGATTACTACAATCTCAAACAACAAATCAAAGAGACTATTTAGAAGAGGCATCTCTATTGCTACCTCTATAAGGTTTGAGAAACATCCCCAAGGCCTCAAGGGCTCATCGAGTGACAAGTTGATGTGATAGCTAGGGGCCTATATAAGGGTGAACTAGTGCATCCTCTTATAAGACTTATGCAAGGGAACTTCAGGCAAAAAAGTTCCTTCCCTTCAACAACCCATCCATTGTGTTTAGAGAAGAGGAGGTAAAACATTTAGATCCCAACCATGGTAACACACTAGTCATCTCACTTAGAATCATCAATGCATTGGTAAAAATGATCTTGATAGACATTGTGAGTTCCACTAACATCTTATGTTATGATGCATTTTAGAAGATCGGCTTGATTGTAAAAGATCTATAACTAATCTCCTATATACTCACTAGCTTTATTGGAGATTCGATCACCCCACTTGGAATAGCTAAATTGTATGTTACGTTTAGATTAGATAGTTGCTAAAAAAATTGTGAAAACTAAAATTTTGATAGTGGATGTTCCATTTACTAGTCATAGGTGCCATGCAAGCCAATCACATGAGTGATAACACGTGTGACATGATATGCACTCTTTTTTGCTTATTATTTATTTGGTATTTTTTTCACTTTATATTGCTTGTTGCATGTATTGTGATGTCTATTGATCTGTGCAATGGAAATCAGATCATGATGAGATCGTGATAATGAGACCGATTCACCTTTAAACACATATCCTAAATAATCTTGGTCATAGGTTACTCGAGAGGAACATCGAGATAACCGGACAGGCTGGTGTGTTGTATACCCATCTATATGATGAAGGCGGTTGGTCTTATAACTGCTCGTGTGGGGACACTAGGGATATACTATAAGTGCTCATTTGAGAATGAGTTCATTTATTGATCCGCTTACGGAATGCTGAATAGTTAATGATACCTCATTGTCAGACAATGATTCTATCATCCCAATGATATATCTGGTCCTTAGACTTGAGATACAAAGGATATTTTATATGAGTACTCCGCTCTTTGATACTAGACTTACAGATATGAAAGTTTCAGATCTAGCACAATCGATCATCGGGAGTGGCAGCCAACCTTACAAGGACTATTGAGTATCGATAGAGGATCATCCACTCTTAGTGTCATGAGAGAAATATCTCGTGTTCTTACTCAAGCAAATCCTTGGCTAGAGTCATTCGGATTGAGAGAGAAAGAGTTCTTCAGGAGAATTTGCTAGTCATAGGTGCCCTGTAAGCCAATCACGTGAGTAATGACACGTGTGATATAATATGTATTCTTTTTGCTTATTATATTTTGACATTTTATCATGTTATATTGCTTGTTGCATATATGCATATATATTGTAATGTTCATGGATCTGTGCAATGAGAATCAGATTGTGAGAGATCACAATAATAAGATTGATTCACCTTTACACATAGACCCTAGATAATCTTGGTTATAGGTTACTCAAAAGAGACATTGAGATAACCGGATAGAATGGTGTGTTGTATACCCATCCATATGATGAATCAGCTGGTCTCATAACTGCTCGTGTGGGGACACTAGGGCTATAGTGCTGGTGCTCATTGGAGAATGAGTTTATTGATTGATCCGCTCATAAAATACTAGATGGATAATGATACCTCATTGTCAAACAACCATTTTGTTATCCTAGTGGTCTACCTAGTCCTTAGACTTGAGATACCAAGGATGTCCTGTATGAGTACTTCATTCTTCGATACCAGACTTATAGGCCTAGAAGTTCCAAATCTAGCACAGTTGGTCATTGAGAGTAGTAGCCAACCTTACAAAGACTATTGAGTATCGATAGAGGATCATCCACTCTCGATGTCATTAGAGGAATATCCTATGTGTTTTTACTTAGACAAATCTTTGGCCAAGATCATTCTAATTAAGAGAGAAAGAGTTCTCTGAGAGAATCTGATTAGAGCGAGACTCGAGTAGAAACCGTATGGGTTTGACAGCACCATACCTGGTATACGGTCTCTGAGATATTAGATAGATGAGGAACTATAGATATACGGTAACTAAGGACAGACAAGTCCAATGGATTGGATTCCCCTATATCGTCTAGGGATTGCGGCGTAGTGGCATAGTATATCCGTAATCGATAAGTCGAGTAAATTATTATACAGATAATAATTCATTGAGCCAGAAAGAGTTCTGGTAGATACGACTCACGGCCAGCTCGATATTAGGCCTAGAGGGTCATACACATATGGTAGGCATTGCAACTATTGGAAAAATCTAAGGGGGCGACATCACATACGTAG
>LVTN01000866.1:81627-110116 GCA_001649415.1 Musa itinerans | reverse complement strand
ATTCATCAAATAAGTCATGGAAGGCATTTAATAATTCATCAAATGATAAATCTGCATCAATTAAATTCGTTACCTTCTCTTCGATGGCCATTAGGGCGTAATAAACAACTTGCTCGGTGTTGGACTCCTTTTCTTCGGACGCGCTTGAGTTATCCCACGTTGCTTTGAGCACCTTCTTCTTTGGTGTTCTCTTCTTGACTTGGAGATAATCACTTTTGTAGTGTCCCAGGTTCTTGCATTCGTAGCAAATAACTTGGTCTTTTTTAGGTTTAAATTTATTTTTAGTGTCATTTTTAAACTTGTTTCTTTTAATAAATTTTTTAAATTTTCTTGTTAGAAGTGCCAAGTCATCGTCACAGTCCTCATCACCAAGTGGTCTTCTAGAGTTCTAAGTGCCATATCCTTCTTGTTCTTTGGAAGGATATCTTCTTGCTCTTCATGAGCTTTGCAAGTCATTTCGTAGGTCATTAATGACCCGATTAGTTCTTCAATAGGGAAGTTGTTTAAATCTTTAGCCTCTTGAATAGCAGTGAGTTTAGGGTCCCAACTCTTATGAAGGAATCTTAGAATCTTATTTACAAGCTCAGAATCTGAAAAACTTTTATGAGTCCTTTTAGACCATTGACGACATCCGTGAAACGGGTGTCTATGTCGCCTATGATTTCACTTGGTTTCATTCAAAAAAGTTCAAAAGAATGTATCAAAAGATTGATTTTTGACTCTTTCACTCTACTTGTGCCTTCCTGAGTCACTTCGAGTATATGCCAAATATCAAACACGGTTTCACAAACCGAAACATGGTTGAACTCGTTTTTATCAAGCACACAAAATAAGGCATTCATAGCCTTTGCATTAAGAGCGAAAGTCTTCTTCTCCAATTCATTCCAATCGATCATTGGAAGAGAAGACTTCAAAAATCCATTTTTAACAAGATTCCAAAGTTCAAAATCTATGGAAATAAGGAAGATCCTTATTCGGGTCTTCTAATAGGTGTAGTTTGTCCCACTGAACATGGATGGATGTGTAATAGAGTGGCATTCTTGGTTTTCGGCGTATGCCATCTCTCTTGGGTTTTAATCCGATTGAGAGTTAACCCTGCTCTGATACCAATAAGTCCGAGGTCGGCACTAAGAGGGGGGGGGTGAATTAGTGCAGCGGTAAAAACTACGTTGGTTTGAAAAACTTCGTACGATAAAAACTGTTTTCGACGAAAAACCAATTTCAGAAACTTAACTTGAAAGCATACGTAATGAATTGAAGGCAATAAGCACTTAAGGAGGTTTGTAGTAAGGTAATAGCAAGAATAAAATGCAAACCAGAGAACACAGCAGTTTTATAGTGGTTCGGTCGTCGTGACCTACATCCACTCTATCGATTCCTCTTCCGTCGAGGCCACCGGCATCCACTATCAATCTTCCTTCAATAGGCAAAGACCAACCACCTTTTACACCCCTCTTCTCCTTTTACCGAGTTTAGGAGATAACCCTTACAAGCACTCACTCTCCTCTCTAAACAGAATTCTAACACTTAGACTTGGAGGAGGGAATTTCTAAAGAGATTGCAATAGCGTTTCTTTGCTTTTAGACTATCTGTGCTTGTATGCTTTAACCAGGGATGAGAGGGGTATTTATAGGCTTCAAGTTGATTCAAACTTGGAGCCTAAAACTTTCCCATCCCGGGTTCCCCGGGCATGGGCAGTACTACCACCTGCACTGGGCGGTACCACCGCCCAATGTCCGTCTGACACTGACACTGTCCTGGGTGGTACCACCGCCCAGTCTAGCGGTATCACCACCCAGACTAGTGGTACCACCGCTTACAACCGCCTAGACTGGCGGTACCACGACTTGACATAATCTCGAAGACTGTGCCACGATGGTGAGACTTCTTGGGGCACTATTTGGGCATCTCATTGGGCCCAACATAATCCTTACATGGGACTAGCTGGCTCCTAATTGGGTTGGCCCAAATCCAAATCCAATTACGTGCTAACTACGAAATCTAAGACATAATCTGAGCTAAAACAAGTCTGTAAGTCTATTCTTCCAGCGAGCTTTTAGCGAACTTCTGACGATCTCTCCGCAATGTTCCGACAGACTCCCGGCAACCTCCTGGACTTCACGACGATCTTCTTGGTGAGTTCTGATGAGCTTCTTTGGCATGCTCCGAGACTTCTCGGTTGGTTCTGACAAAACTTCCCACGAACGTCCGGATTTCCGACGAACTCTCGAACTCCCAACGAAATCGCGTCCTTAACTCTAGGACTTCATTTTGCTTCATGCCTTACTTTCGTAGTTAATCTTGCATATGTAAAACCATACTTCGATCTAGACAATTAATACTAAGCATTAATCAAGTTGTCCGGCATGTCATTGGGCCCTCGACGCTTCGTCCGATTCTTCGGCGCATCGTCCTCTCTCGCGGCCTATTACCCAATCGGCTAGTTGACTCCGCAACTCCGATATCCTTGGTGCAATATCCTCTCTTCTTGGCCCGATGCCCGAATCCATGGCCCGAAGCCTTCTGTCGATACGTCGACCGTTTCTCCATCCCGACGTCCAATCTTCTAACATGTTTTCCCCCGGCATAACATGATTCTTCCTGCTTTAATTGTCTCATTCTGATCGAAGCATCCTGCGTCACTCAAAACGCAGATTAAAATCATAAACACATATTAATTGGTTTCATCATCAAAATACGAGATTCAATAAAAACTATAATTGCAATGACGAAGAATCCAACATTTCGTGGAAGAACTAAGCATATAAAGATACGCTATCATTTTATCCGAGATCTTGTGGCAAATAGAGCTATAGTAATGAAGTATTATGGAACAAATGAACAAGTTACAGATATCCTCACCAAGTCGCTTCCAATTCAAAAGCATATTTATTTCATGTCACAAATTGGTGTATGTAACTATGAATCAAGAGGAAGTGTTGAGAATTGATTCATACTAGTTATCTAGGTAGTTACCATATTCTAGGTAGTTATAGACATGTTTTAAGAAGTGGCTCATGATCTAGAAGTTATAGGGTAGTTCATACACCTAACTCAATCATGGGTGACATTGTGGAATAAGGTAGTTATCACTAGGTCCTATAAATAGGACCATAGTTCATGAAGCAAGATAAGGAGTATATACTTGGGAATATTTTGTAAGTATTCTATGTCAATCCTCTTGTTTAAATACTACATCGGTTTTTATCGTTTCCTTGCTCCTCCATCCCCGACAGGGTGTAAGCCTACTGTGCATCTATCGTCTCTTCAATGCTTGGAGGAACTTTTCTATGCTTAGAAAGAAGGATCCACTTCATACTTCAAACTAATTCAAAGATTATCCAAGATTATATTGAGGGCAATCATACTCCACCATGGGAGATCAAGAACTTAATTGTTGACATCTGTCATTACACTTCAAGTTTCCAATTTTTTTTTATGGTTACATTACTTCGATGAGTGTAACAACACTGCACATTGGGTTACATATCTTTTAAGTTTAGTGATCATTAAAGCTTACAATCTGAGATCACACCAAGTAACCTTGCTTCCACAGTTGTTGTTCTGTCTCAAATGTCTCGAGATTGTAAAGGAGGAAGAACGAAGATATATAATTGCACACCTTGCGTTGTTAACTAGAACAAGACACTATCACTACAGAAAGCATCAGACGAGCTCCACATAGTAAAACTAGAAAGATAAGGATATTGCAAGAGACACATCGATTTCTAGTTTCTCCACCCCCAAAGCAAAGAGATTCCGAATACCAAGTCACCTCGCATGCCCTTCAGCTCTGAAAAGGAAATGCTAATTGATTTACGACAATACTCAATATACAAGACACATCATCCATGGAGTTCTTTAGCCCTCCAGATTTGGAACTCTTTATTGTATTTGCCCAATGCTACGTCTCGATTTAAAAGAGGTTCTTGTATCTTTCAAGATATACTGGCATATATCTTTTGAAGTGATTAGGGTTTATTTTAATGCATCCAACAGTCTTCAGAGAATGAACCAAATAAAGAATAGATCAATCCTTAAGATTGATTTATAGTTTTGCTCAACACCGTTGGCCTTCCTCACATAATGAACAAAACCTATACTGGGAAGAAAGAAGAATTTCATAAAAGACTAGAATGATTCATTGTATTGAAGAGAAAATTTTAGCATACAATTAAGAGTTAGGTCGAGTTCTCTATTTACACCAAAGAGAGTATATTGTAGAAATTTTTAGATCTAACAACCTGCTTCTCTAATTTAGATAGTTGCACCCACTAATAGCTTATCAAAACTGCATAACACTTATGTTGAAATTATAAATTACTACTTAACACCCTTTCCTAATTTGTAATTATTGAATTTCTCCAATGTGATTGCTTTAGTGAGGAAGTGTGAAAGTTGATTACTTGTACTAATGGACATCAAACATATCTCATCTTTATTCATCAACTTTGTAATAAAGTGATGACAAAGTTCAATATGCTTTGACATTTTCTTTGTTAGTGGCTGTTAGGATCAAGAGCGGCACTAATTTCGTATAAAGTTCATCTCGATTCAAATCGTTTCGGAAAGATATTGAACTTAAAACTTTCATAAGAATGTAAAGAGAAGCTCAAGGAGGTTTGCAGTAAAGTAAATTGCACAAAAGGAAAAGCAAACCAGAATTTAGAGTGGTTCGGTCAATGAGACCTATATCCACTTCAGATTCCTCCTCCGTCGAGGTCATCGGCGTCCACTAAAGACCTTCCTTCAATAGGCGAAGACCAACCACCTTTATAGCTCTTTCTCCTTTTGCTGGGTTTAGGAGACAACCCTTACAAGTCTCACTCCTTTCTTGGATGGTTACAAGGCAAAGAGAGGGAGGAGGAGAACTCTTCTCATTCATAGCACAAAACCTTCTGCCGACATGTTGATCGATCCTACAGCCGACGTCCACTCTTCTGACATGTTTGCTCCGACCCAAGGTCCGATTCCTCTAGCTTTAATCTATTTGTCTTTTCTGATCGAAGCTAGTCTTGCGTCACTTAAATGCACATTAGATCACAAACACATCAATTGATTTCATCATCAAAATTCAAGATTCAATAGTCTTGTGCTTTCGGATTGAACAATCATTACTAAATTTTGTCTTATAAACATACTTGAATCCAATGACATTCCCTCCTTTTGGTATATTAACAACATTCCAAGTTTTGCTCTTTTCAATTAATGCTATCTTAGCATCCATAGAATTTTCCCACTCCTTTTCTTTATAGCTTCTTCAAAATTCTAAGGTTTTACATTGAGGAATTCAACTTCACATGATTCATAAATATCTACTGAAAAACATACCTTTCTCGGAGGAAAATATGAATTATAATCTGAATTTTTTTTTTGGCTTGAAGAGCGTGATTCCAAAGAGTTTAAATGATTAGTGTTTGAAATTCTAGCCCTAACGATTGTATTTGCTCTTTTTGACTTGAATGAGACTATGATAACTCTTGAATAATATATATAGGTACTAGTTTTTTCCTTCAAATTTTAGGTGTAATATCTTAATATCACAAGCTTGTTAGTCTTTGGATTGAACAACCCATGACATTTAAATTCATTAGTTTATCCAGTTGTTGATTTTGATAATGAAATCAATTGATAAGTTTGTGATCTAATATGCATTTTTAGTGACGTGGGACTAGCTTCGAACAAGGAGAGGTAAATTGATTAAAGTAGGAAGAATCATATTGGGTCGAAGTGGAACATGTCAAAAGATTGGACGTTGAGTCGGAGGATCAATCGATATATCAACATAAGGCTTCAGGCCATGGGTTTAGGCATTGGGCCAAGGAGAGTGGAAATTGCCCTAAGGAAATCGAAATTACGGAGGTCAACTGGCCAATTGGACAATAGGCCATAAGAAAGGACGATGCATCAAAGAATCGAACGAGTCGTCGATGAACCAATGACATGTCAAACAAAGGATTCATGCTTTATAATTATTTGTTTAAGATTAAAGTAGTTTAGAAGGCTAATTGAGTTAGCTTTTGGTGTAATTATGCTAACTCAATTAGGGGTCAATTGGGCCTTAATTGGGATTGATTTGGGCTCATTTGGATGCTCATTTAGTGACCCAAAAATTAGGTTAGGCGATGGAACTATCTGTGAGTTAGAAAACTCAAAAAACCCGATCTTCGAGGTTATTAGGCGGTGGTACCGTCAAATTGGGTGTTGGTACCACCTAGTGTCAGGCTATAGGCGGTGGTATCGCCCAATGCAGGCAGCGGTACCGCCCGTACCGGAAGACTCAAAAATTTAAATTTTTGGCTCTATTTTTGAAACCATTTAGAGCTTATAAATACCCCACTTGGGCAACAAGAAAAGAGTAAGAATTCTTGAGAAAAAAATTGAGTAAACTCTTCAAAAACTTTGAGTTTCCTCCTCATAGTGTTTAGAGTTAGTCCTAAGGGAGGTGTGTGAGGGAATACTTGTAAAAAAGTGACTTATAAGGTTATCTCCTAAACTCGTGAAAAGGAGAAAGTGTTGTAAAGAGGTGGTCGATCTTCACCTATTGAAGGAAGACTTTTAGTGGATGTCGGTGACCTCAACGGAGGAGGAATCAGAGGTGGATGTAGGTCACAACGATCGAACCACTATGAATTCCAATGTATTCATTTATTACTATTTAATCTCTTTACTAAATTCAACTTTACTTCATTACAAACTATCCAATCCTCTCTTTTGTATGTTTTCAAGTGAAACTCATTTTGTCGAAACAATTGTATCAAATGAGATTTTTAAATCGATGTAATTTTACTGCTGCACTAATTCAACCCCCTCCCCCCTTCTCTTAGCGCCGCTCTTGATCTCTATTTTGAGATGAAATATGGGCATATGAAATGCTACCAAATACTTTAAGATGATCAATCATTATTTTTTATTCTAAGTTTCATATGGACTTCTATTAAGCACAGCTTTTGTAAGAGATCAATTCAGAATATAAAGTACAATATCAACAGTTTCTGCCCAAAAAGTAATAGATTAACCTTTACCTTTTAGCATACTTCTTGACATTTTCACTATTGAACGATTTTTTCTCAGGGCTCCTCTATTTTATTGAAAACTCTTATTAATAGTAAATTATCTTTGATTATCAATATTTTTGGAATAGTCACCAGCAGTGTATAGCTGAACTTCCACCACAATTAGTTCTTTAAGGATTTTATTTGAAAACCACTTTACTTCTCCATAAAATTCTTATATTGAAATATAAAAAGAAAACCTCTGACTTTTCATAAAAAAAATAACCTCACATCATTATGATAAAATCATCAACAATGAAACTCAAATCATTATGATAAAATCATCAACAAAGAGAATGAAATACCTTCTGTTGTTGATTGATGGAGTTCTAAAAAGGTCACATACATAGTATGAATAAATTATTTTGCTCTCAAAAACGTTTTAAGAAATAAAAGTCTATGCATCTTCTCATAAATACAATCTTTACATATTCGCTTTCTTGCTTGGAGATAAGGAAGTCCAAGTATCATATTCCTTTGCTTGAGTAATTGTAAACTCTTGATACTAAGATGATCATATTTCAATATTGCCATAATAAAAGGAAGAACTTAGAGAAATAATGGCTATGGTAGAATTATTTTTCTTATAAAAAATTCTACATTGACCATTATTGAACATAATAGAATAGTCCTTTTGTAAAAGTTGACCAATGCCAACGAGATTGAGTCAAATTTGGTAGATAAAGAAAATCACTTGTAAACATTTTGTTGCTTCCCTTGGTGAGTATAAGAATCGATACTTCAAATTTTTCATCACTAAGTTTTACTTGAAAAGTAAAGTATCTTCTGAATCTCTATCATAAAATTGCTGCAACTGCTATTCAAATATCAAACAAGAAGAATTGTTTTGTTTCATTTTTGGTGAAGTTGGCTTCTTCCTTTTCATTCTCTTGATGCCAATAATGATAAGGAATTCTACACCTCTTGCATCTCAATCCATAATCTTTTGCATCATAATTAGTCTTCTATAACCTGTATTTGAACTCTTTTGTTGATATATATATATATATATATATATATATATATATATAAACTTTGGTTGTCTTATCGTCTTCATTTTATGTTAAATGATCATTCTTTGGAGTTTTGTTTTTTATTCTTCTCATTAAAATTCAGTTTAGACTGAAAAGCTTGGTCAATGATTGATTGGAAAAAGATTTGTTCATTCTTTCCTGATGCAGTTGAAGAGAACTCATCAATTTAAGAAATATATATGTGGACAGATTCTTTGATTCTTCTATTGCTACTACAATATGAACATACTTGGTGGGAAGACTTCTAAGAACTTTATAAATAACCATTTTGTCTTCAATAATATCTCCAAGATTTCTAATTTGATTCACAATCTCAATGACTTTTGTAAGAAACCCTTGCAAACCTTAACTTCTTTCATTTTCATGTTATTAAATTCCCTCCAAAGTGATTGTAGTTTTGTAGATATCATATTTTTTTTTTCTTGAAACCTTTCTTTCAAGATATCTCATTTTTGTCTTGCCTTTTTTCACCAAAAAATTGTGGATAGCTAAATCTACTCAATTCTTCTTGAATATATCGAAGAACACTTGCATCCCTCTTATGTTCACCTTATGTTTTTTTTTTGTTGTCTTGTTGTCCATTCTTCTTCATCTTCTTGATTTTGTGGTGGTTAATCTTCAACCACATCCTAAAGGTCTTGGGAGATGAAGAGGGTTCGCATTTGACTACTCTAATCATTATAATACTCTCCCTCAAAGATGAGAACTTGATTAGGAATGTATGCAAACATGATAGGATCGAGTTTTATATCATTAAACTAAAAGGAAAGAAAAGACCCAGTGCCAAATTTATTGGGAAGTAACAAGAGATTCTTTAGAAGAGAATGATCGTATTAAACAGAAAATTGTAGCATACGTCTAAGAGTTAAATCAAGTCCTATCTTTTCACAAAGCATAATATTCTATGGAAATTTTTAGATACACCACCCGGTTCTTGCACATGCTGATAACCTATCAAAACAATACGAGACTGAAATTATAAATGTCCTTAATAACCCACAGGTCATTTCTTTCGATGTGAATCATTGTGTTTGCATGAGGTACTTAATTACCTTGAAGAGTTACTCAACAGGGAATGCAGCAGCTGTTCTTCCGGAGACTGAGCAGAGAGCAACAGGAGACATGATCATGTTGTGCATTTCCCAGCATCAAACAAATATGTCCTGCACCCAGCACTCATCGTACTGTACTGAAACGACCAACTTGGTTCACTTTAAACATAGCTTTCTTGACTGCACAAAGCACATATTGTACTGCACACATCATTATTGTTTCTCGTATAATATAATGTACATCAATCTAAAAATCTCATCCCTCTCACCTCGCCTGCCTGTGAAAAGTTTGAGAGGAGGGATGGTGATGATATGGCCGGTCTCACTTCTCCCTGTTGTCCTCCTCGTTCTCCTCTAGAGAGAGCATACCAACACACCTTATATACATCTATCTCAATCGCCGGCAAGTAGCAGAAAATGTCTTTCTACATACCACGAAAGAAGGAAGAATGTGAACAAAGATAAAATCCGAAGGAGAGACAAAATCATGGCTAGATTGGAGAATGCAAAGGGGGCGTGTGGACATGCATATATGAGAGTCTTGTATTCCACAAGCGAAAGAACATGAGAAGAAAAAGATACATTTATTACCTTGTCTGTTGTGTATGCTGTTAAATCCTTTCGACAGCCACTTCTAAACATGGAGAAAGGAGGATTACATCAAAACTAATCTTGCTGTACATTATTTGCAAAAATATTTATATTTATGAACAGTTAGGAGTAATTTTGATTCTATCGATCAAAGACAAAATGTGAGTGAAATCCCTGAAAACTAGTTTGTACATGTTCAAAGAAGATCAATGATAGTGGCGAAGAAGGAAGATATCCAGTGAAACGATGAGAAAAAAATTGTATGGTTCCTAATCTTACTAATATTATTTGCCCTCAACTGAACTCGATAGGGAGCTGAAATTATTTTCATACTCATGGCATTCAAAATCAGATCTCAGGTCGCTTTTCACAAAGGTGAAATAAAATAATTTGCTTGTATTTTTTAATTTGATTGGCAATTGTAAGCTAGAAAGATATAAACCGAGTAAAAAAGATATTTCACTACATTAAGTACATATATATATATATATCAATATTAACATACTGACAAATTTGATCAAATATAAAAAGATGATATATGTATGAATTTGTCGAATATGATAGGTGTTCAGAATCGAACAGAGCATAATGCCCGCCAACAATTCTCTTTCTTCTCCGGCCTATCCTTTTCCGAGTCAACTTGGGACCCAGGAAGATGCTCCTGCTCTCCTACCTCGGTCAAGCCAGGGTTCAGTCTTCTCCTCTCACACGTTTCTGGTCACGGTAACGACAGCGAAACCCGATGGCCGTGGCACGGCTTTATGCGGAAAACAGGCTGGCCCCTGTCTCCGCGCAGATAGCATAGCCATAACGAAGCTCTCATATGTTCTAAGAATCCTTTTGACTTGACCATTTCCAAACACTTTTTCCTATCCATGGAAACCTAATTCTGTTCTATATATTAAATCACAATGCAGGTCTTCGGTCGATGGTGATGGCTCAACTTTAATCACTTTGGAAAGCGCTTGCTTTTGTTTTTTGCTTTTGTGGTTAGTCATTGCATAATATGAGTTTTGAGGGGTTTTTTGTTAAAATAGTATATATATTTAATAAGGGAAACTTTAATTGGTTAATGCTTATATCTTTGAAATGTTATTGATTAATTATTTTAATTTTTGGTGTGTTATTCATGGTAGGAGAACTCATAAAGAGTAAATTGGCTAACTAGTGGTTTGTATATGAGACTATAACTAATGATGGGATAAGCTTAATTATTATTTATTTTTTTAAAATTAATTGTGTACAAATATGTCACCCTCATTAACACCCATCTAAAAAAAACTCATTAGTGTTTTTGAATAAAGTTATAATATTTTTTTGTTTAACCAAATCAAATTATAATGTTTCTTGTTACTGAATAAAAAAAACACATAACTCTATTTAAAAATACTGTATCTCACTTTCAATTTATTAATAATTTATAAAATATTTATGGTTTTAAATATGTATTCTTATTGGTTTGGGAATAAAAACAATTAAAAATTTGACTTCTATATACACTGATAAAAAATAGTATAATTGAGGAATAACGGCTCAAAATATAATAAAAACTAACTTATTACCCTTAGTAGAGTTTTAAATAGATATTTTTATTGGTTTAAAATTAGAAAAAAATAAAAAATTAACTTCTATATCAATTATAGTATTTTTGAATAAGGTTATAATATTTTTGACATCTCCATAAAAATATCATAAGCCTACATAGAAAAAATAAATTAGACCGATTTACCTTATGGATCGATCAAATGAGACTAGATGTAAGTGTATATTTGGGATAAAAAAAAGATGATTATGGTTTGAGAAAAATAAAAAGGGACCCTTGTGAGAAAAACTAAAAATGATTTTTTTTCCCGGAAATTCCTACTTACTATTCGTAATATTTTTAACGATACTAGTGTTAATTGAAGTTCTAGCATTATTAACTACTCCTATGACATATGGGCAAGTTGAATTTTGCAAGGATAGAAATGTTGATTTGAAAGAGAGGTAAATGCAAAATTACTAATCTTGGAGGAATATATGCTGCAATTTTGCCTCAGATTGCTAGTCATTTGACCTATCTATCTACCTATCTATCTATCCAGAAGGATTAATCCAAAATGCTCTTCTTAGATGCCACTCATGCATTGACAAAAACATACCAACAACCACTTGTCCTTCATAAAGCAAAAAAAGAAAAACTTATTCTAAGTACTGATGATACTTATCTTAAGCAAAGAAATGTTGTCACTCATGTAGACATGGGCATGTGTCGTGCACTTTGAAGAACTGTTTGTCCTCTCTTTGGACCGTAGCATACTCACCTGCACAGAGAACATGGATTACGTGCTGAGATGGTACATTGACATGTATCGAGAAACATAAGAAGAAAATTCTTTCGACTATTTAGCTTGCTTGTGTGTTTTGTGCCACACTGCTGCTTGTGCATATAGCATTGCTACTGATGAAGAAACAAAGAAAATAATATGTTGCCATACCATTAGGATTATTATTTTTATTTCTTAGATTTTGGTCTTGTTCAAATGGTTATAAACACTTTGTCTTTCGCTACCAAAGTACTTAAAGCTGGCTTTATCATCTAGCTTACAAGATGACAAACAATTACATGTCGATATTAGTTCTGTAGGTAGGGCATCTCATCCCAAGTACTTTTTTTTTTTTTGCAATATCATGAGTGATTCTCTAATGAATCATAAAACTAAATTTGGTGGACCATTTAATCGAATCCAAATTTTTGGTATTTCTTTTTTTTCTTTTGGTTCAAGAAAAATGCATTTTTTATTTCAGGAATTCTTAAAATTTCATTTTGACGGTTGATGAAAACTTAGTAACTAAAAGCTTGCATAATTCTGGTCCACATAAATGACGGACAACCGTGTTGTGTTTGTGGTTCATATTGGTAATGGGGTATTATAAGGACTCAAGTGGTGAGTTCAGCACCCTATTGAATTCCTTTTTCACGTTCACCAACATTTTCATGTCATGTATCACATCACTTGGTGGCCACAGCAGCACAGCGAGGGAACTCATTACCCTCCCTCCCCCAACTTGCTAGCTTAAAGTCGCGGCCCGATCGATTGCTACTTGTCGTCTCCCGACACCGTTACTCCTATTTTCCAATGTCATCATATATATATATAGTTTAGGGTTGGACTAGTGGAAATTATCATAGATGTAATCCAAAAAAAAGTTAAATATAAATTATATATTACATATGATATGATCCTCATCAATCTTTTAGTAACAAAGAACTGCTTTTCAATTATTTCTATGAATATTTTTTAGGGTATGTTGTTATACGTTTCCAGAAGTTTCACATTAGTATCTTGATTTTGATCTTGTGTGGAAGATCGAAATATTATCAAAGAAAGAAGAAAGGTATATAGTTCTTATAATCCTTATATGATACGGATGCTCAGTACTATCATTTACATGGTCCCCATGATAGTACGTAATTGATAATGCAAAGTTAATCAACATTAAAATATTATGTCTTGTCCTCAAATAATATCAAGAAGCACATCCTTCGCGTAATTGTATACACATACCCTCCTTCCGTGAGTACAAAACCTTGAGACTTAACGATGGCTCATTGCACCAATTTCCATCCAAATACTTATCATTTGTCTAAATCACGCGTTTCAAGCAAAAGTACATTATAATGATGTGGTGATGATGATTCATTAAATTGCAATTAAATTGGTTCTCTATCAATGATTAAATTGCAATTTATTGCATTCGGAAGAGAGCATTATTTAGTATTTGTTTATGGAAGAGGCATCAAACGTCACGAACTTTCATGTCATCGTTCGTCGATCTGAACCGTCCATTCTACCACGCTACGCTTTTTGTGTTCATGAGACCAACTCCAAAATAGAACGAATTAGACCCGCTGCAAAGCAACGGACGGTCGGGATTGCATCAGCGCTTGGCTTTGTCTTCTCTGGGCCGATCATATTCCGGTTCACTAACGTCCAAAGGAGGCGGTTCACTTTTGGTTTTTTTCCCCTCTTCTGTCTGGTTCGAGAGAGAGAGAGAGAGAGAGAGAGAGAGCGCCTGCTCTTCGAGAAAACCCAACAGCGTCCGTATAAAGAAGGAGATTGACCGGAAGAAGCAAAAGATTCGCTGTTCGTGAGCGGTTTCTCGTCATTCCAGCCTTACGGTCCTTTGTATCGAGACACCCAACAGCGTCCTTTCTATTGAGACACCCTTTTCCTGCCCTTTCTTTTTTGTTTCCTTTAGGCAAATAATTAATCTCCAAGCCCTCAGACAGATCAAGGTGGGTTCTGACCTCGGATTCAGGTTTTACATCATTTCGTTGTTGGTTCTGTGCCTTTGCTGTGGTTTTTGGTTCTGGAATACGGAGGGGGGGGAGGATGTTTTCTCAGTAATAGGTCACATTGACATTGGAGAGAAAAGATATCTTCGTTTTTAGGAATTTTCAGCCTGGTTTCCGGTTCTTAATCTGGATTTGGTGAAAAGGAGGAAACTCGGCCGTCGTGGTGTGGAAAAGATAGGATCTTTGTTTTCGTTGATCCGAGGTGTTTTTCCAGCAATAACTAGGTCTTTTGTCATACAGTTTAAGGAGCAATAGTTCTTCGTTAGTTCAATCTGCAATTTGTTTGTTCAAATATTTGATTTGTTGACTATTTGTGGCTCAGGCAATAGAGTTTGAATTTTTCTTGTTATGTCCGTGTGATCTGTTTCTGTGTTGATGATTGGCTTCGCTCCCTTTTCTTTTTCTCCAGGGGCAAAGATCGCATTAGAAGCAGCACAAATTTGATGGTAAGTTAATTCTTTGTGGTACTCACATTTTCATCTTCCTGCTATGACGGCCTTGCTACTTGCATGATTGGTTTCTTGGTGTTTTCAAATATTCCTTGTTTTAAGAAATGTGCAGTAATGTTTGATCTTTTGGAAATTGATCATCAGGGGGAAGAGGCACCTGAGTATGTTCTGAACAGCTTGGAGCTTGCAGCTTGCGATTCTGAATCCACAGGCTGCCGGACGGCTACCATTGTTGGTAATAAGATGGTAATACTTTACTCTGGCTTTTATAACTCCGCCAATTTTATGGTTAATGTAATATATATCTTGCAAGATCTAATAACTTTTACTTGCATGTTCAGTATGTAGTTGAAGGATCCGAGGATGGAAGCAAGTCATGGATCAACGTGAAATTTTTTGACAAGCTAACAAGATCATGGTGTGATGTGTATCCTCGTTCTAATATTTGTCACTCAGGTTATTCCTAAAATTGGATCGATAAATTCTTATACTGGATCGGGCAGGGTGTTTCCTACTGTATTGGGTATCAAACCTGTCCCACTGAAAGGCCACTCAGCTCTTCTTTTGAAGAATGGACGGCTATTGATTGTCAAGATGGATTCTATGTTGGATGGTTGCATCTGGTTTCTTGAGGTTAGAATGTGGTTTTCAGTTTTCTTAGTTGCTCTTATGTTGTATACTATAATTCAACATCTCTTCTTTTTATAATTCCTTTAATGATTAACCACATGCTTTTAGTTTCATACAAAGAAATAATTTCTTTCATTCTTAGGCTATTTAATGATGTTATGTGAATGAGATGGGTGAAGTTCTCAACAACAATATGGACAAATTAGCATGTTGTGCCGATCTATGTTTGGTATATGGACCATTATTTGGATAGTCGGTATCCATCCCTCATGGACTGCTTATGTTTATGTGATTGTGCCATACGTTTGGAATGATTTTGGTGCAAAACTTTGTTTATGTACACATGCTCAAAGAATTCAGATATGTCCATTTTGCTTTTGTTGGTAACCTTTTCATTGGATAATTTGGTAGGTGGATAGCCCTTTTGTTAAAGAGCAAAAGAAGATACTTGGTACTGAGGTAGTTGCCTGGAGTAAGGGTGTCATTGGCAATGCCCCAAAACCAATTGTGATCAGTGGTCCTTCTGGAGTCGGTAAAGGTACTTTGATAAACAAACTTATGAAGGAATTTCCATCGAGATATGGGTTTTCTGTAAGTCACACAACTCGAGCACCAAGAGAGAAGGAATTGGATGGAGTTCATTACCACTTCACAGAGCGAAGTATTATGGAGAAAGATATAAGAGATGGGAAGTTTCTTGAATTTGCATCAGTTCATGGAAATCTTTATGGCACAAGCATTGAAGCAGTTGAAGTTGTTACAGACTCTGGAAAGGTATTGTGAATTTGCTGGGTTTTCTGTGAATACATGCCTATAAACAAATATAATGTTGGTACTTCAATAGTTCAATTACACAATTTGTTTGGTGTTGATTTATATAACGTATGGAAGGCTTTGTGTTTCCAGAGATGCATCCTTGACATTGATGTTCAAGGAGCTAGATCCGTGAGGGCAAGTTCTCTTGATGCAATATTTATCTTCATTACTCCTCCATCATTTGAGGAACTTGAGAAGCGGCTGCGTGCACGGTACAGAAACTCATTTGAAAATTTTATAATGTTTCTACTCGTACAGTTGCCAGAGATCTTTTATAATGAAGCTAGGAAGACTATCACAATGCTTCTCTTGTCAAACTACACAGTGGAACAGAAACTGAGGAACAGGTCCAGAAGAGACTAAGAAATGCCAGAGCAGAGCTTGATGAAGCAAAATCTCCTGGTCTTTTCAATCATATTTTGGTAAATGATGACCTAGAATCATGTTATGAGAATCTTAAGGTGCTTACTTCTCTTTTACATCAAGCGTGCTGGTCCAAATTTCTACTTTTTTTGGATATGTAATATATGATGAATGAAACCTCGTCTAATTGGATTGTTTATTTATGTTAGAAATTACTTGCTTCAGATGAAACTGCTGATCCTTTATATCAGTCATGTAAGTTACTAGCTACCTACACTTTTGTAGGATTATACTATTTGAAATAGGTGTCTATAAATTATTTCATTCATGCAGCTGTGAAGATCTTGAAAGCCCATGTGTCCAGAATGGAATCAAAAGCAGATCATAGAACTCTTATACATTGTAGTGCTAGCGGCACCAATGCAGCAACACATAGTTTGTAAGTTATCCTTTTGGTTTACCAGATTGCACATTAACGACAACTGATCTCGTTTTTGACTTGTCTGCTTGTTATTTGGTTAGGCTTATGCTTGACACGTCATCACTTAAAGGAGGGGCTCCTGGCCGAACAAGAGGACTCGGTGTATATGCACTTGGATCCCTAGGTGATGGTCTTAACGGGATCTGACAACTTTGACATTTTATGAGTTACGCAAGCAGAAGAAGGTATCTGCACTAGCACTGACTCGATTTTGGAATGATTTAGACTATGTTACAGAGCTGTTAGTATTTAAGCTCTTACACTGAGAAATATGTTCTTCTGGTAAAAATTGCATTCAGGTAGGTGCTCCTATGCTCTGTAAGGGTGAAGAACTTTAGCCGGGCATTGTTTGTGGAATTGGGATTCTATGGACCAGCTTTATGCCCTCATTCATCAGAGATAATTTGAATATGTCTATTTGTTCAATATTGTTTGAAGGTGACTTTAGTTTGTTTAAGATGAGTGAAAGATTTATGTTAATCAAGATGTTTCTGAATCATTGTTTTGATTCTTATTCATACTGATTAATGAGAAAAACACGGCGAAAGATCTTAGCATTGCAAGTGATTTTAGTTTAGATTTGAAATGGACTGAATGAAGAATTTCTCAAAGAATTTATAGAATGAATATGCATTCTTCACCCGGATGGAAAAAAAAAAAAACAAAAGATAATCACATTTTGGATCAAGAGAGGCTTTTCCCTCCTCTGTTTCCTTGTACACGATAGCAATCAACAATTACTTTCTTGTGAGCACAAACAGTACTCGATCACTGCCAATGATCAATGTCCATTGTTTACGACAATCCAGGAAGGAATCAACCTTAAATAAACCGAGAGATGCATGCATTGCAATTTGTCACCGAGGACGAAAGAAGGGAACAGGACTCGGATGATTGACGGGATGGATGGCAAACGAGATAATTCTAATTGTCCATCTCACGGTAAAAGGATGGTGACTCTGCTGCAATATGGAAATCAATTGTTGGGTTATATCGTGATGGCTTAGCCTGCAAATGGCCAAATCCACTGAACCGAGACATTGCAGGATCACTTGATGCCTACTGCGCGTGCATGGTTAAATGAGGACGAGAGTGAGTTTTTAGAGATCAGTCACGAGTTCACGACACAGAAGAGGCGGCAGCAGCAGTAATGTTGCGCCATAATAATGTACAGAGTGATGATGAACAAGACATCAAAGTATGCCCAACTTTGGCAGACTTTTTAAGAGCTGGTCCACTTCCAATGCTTGTCATGGGGTGGTGGAGACAACAACGCATCATTCGCTGCCTTACCCTGCAACCCTCTCTGCTCCTGTCTCCCACAAAATAAGACCTTCCTGTCCACCCACCTAATAATAATGTAGCAACCAGCCATATGATGCAACACTACAAGCAAATGTTCTTCTAGATTTCAGCAAATGAATGCATTTAACTAACTCCTGCAGCCTCCTCTGCGCTATGTCTCGTTCTCCTCCATTCTCCTGATGAGCTCCTCTGCGGTCTCTGCTGAGACCACAATGTGCCTCGCCGACCCTTCGATGAATCCTTCCTCCACTCCCTTGTCGAACAGCGCAAGCAAGCTGTCGTAGTAACCATCCACGTTCAGCAACCCCACCTGCACAACACAACACAATCCTTCATGTAGCTCAATGTCATGGTGGAAGGGCGCCAGCTGAATGAGATGACTACTCACTGGCTTGTCATGGATCCCAAGCTGATACCACGCCACTATCTCTAGGAGTTCTTCCATGGTTCCATAGCCACCTGAAGAGATCCATGTTTAGGAGAGTAAAGATCAAGATGAAGGCTTTGGGGCTTCAGCAAGAGTTCGACTCGGTTTCACCTGGCAGGGCAATAAAGGCATCGGCATGCTTGGCCATTTCTGACTTCCTCTCATGCATGTCTGCAACTACTTTCACCTCTCCGATGGATTCTCCCGATACCTGCTAAAGATTCACCAGCTCAGTTTGCTGCTGCTGAACTTTCAGTAGTAAGTAGCTAAAAGGAGAGGAGCTCTGTGGCTCTTTACCTCACTTGGCAAGACCGATGTAGGAATGACACTGTGATGAAAGCAGTGAGTTAGAAGGCAAACGATTTCCATCTATGATGATGATAGGTGGACTGAGATCTCACCCGAGCACATGACAGCCACCATCGAGGACAGTCTTGGATATCAAACCCATCAGCCCTACGCTTCCTCCACCATAAACCAAGTCTATCTTCCTCTCTACCTGAAAAGGAGACAGTGCACCGGCAAACAAGATTGTAGCGCAAGGAACAACACATGAGAACAAAGAGTGGAAAGAAAAAGGAATCATATATTGTTGCAGCAAATGAAGAGCTGCTTCCATGTAGCCATTCTTCACAAGACAGAGAGAAGAATCATTAGATTCCAAGCGTCAGAGCATTTCTTGAGATGTCACCAACTCACACAAGTATAGACATATATACAGGCAACAAAATTCTCAGCGAAGGAAATTTTCATTGTTCTCGGTGGAGTTATTGTTCATGGCACTTGGATGGCTAAGTGGTCTCACCAGTTGCTTCCCAAGGTCGATAGCTGCTTCACCGAAGGACGGGTTGTTTCCTGATCTACTCCCACAGAAGACACATATTCTTCTGAACCTCCCTTTACCGCCACATCCCATTGCATTTGGTTGATTTGATTCCATCCCCACAACAAGAGGAGAGAGAAGAAAGGTGGAGGCAGGAGCAATGCACAAAGCCAGATAAAGAAGAGGGAAGACAAAGGGAAGCTAACGCAAGTGCAATGGAGAATTAATATCAAAGCATGGAAGCCGACACCTTATTATCTCCCTCCTCCCCAGTCTTTTATCCCTAGTAGCTCCTTTTGCCTGCCCAAAAAAACCAAGTACTTGGTGTTGGAGATGATACCAACATGAATTCTTCTCCACCTCCCTTTATCCCTTGCTCCTCCCCATTTGTTGCCTTTCTCTCTCTCTCTCTCTCTCTCTCTCCCTCTCTCTCTCTCTCTCTCTCTCTCTCTCTGTTCCTTATTCTGAATCTAGTAGAATAACCATACAAATGACTTTCTTTTTGTGCTTATCCAATCAGTGCACTGGGTTTGGTTTTGGTTCACTGTACTGTATAGACTGACCTCATTCTTCCACAGTCAAAACCTGACATATTCTGTTTATATAACCTTTAAGCAAAGAACTTGGCAACCTTAGTTTTTCTCTTAAAGGACTTCATGTCTTGCATTATCTTGTATGACCACCTAAACAAGTCTTAGCTAGGGAAAGACTCAGCAATCTTCACAAAAGAACATTTGGAGCTCTAGCAAATTCCAGTAACTTCACACATGGTAATTGCTGTTGTTATCAAGGACAACCGGTGCTACTAATAGCATCAGATCATGTACCAACGAAGCAAATTAAATTATCAGCCCAGAGGATGTTGTTATATGTGAATTACAATGATAACATGTAGGCCATTCCAGCAGAGTGGATATGTGAGTGCAGAAGGCTGTCCGACTTCCATCTTAATTAATTCTTCTCTTGGACACTTGGTTTACAAGCACACAGTGGATTAGCTCATGGACTCGAAAGCAAACAGTGATTGGTTTTGGAATGATACAGGAAGGGATGCTGCATTCACAGAGGGCCCAGCAAAATTTTTCTTAATGGTGCTCTGCTTGGTGTTTTTGTGGTTGTTGGTTTCTGCTTGATGTGTACATTTGGAGCTAAAGAAAGGATGGAATAATGTGAGCCATACAGAAGATGGGGGGCCATGTCTACAAAGCACACCATTTAGTTCAGTGAAGCAAGAAGCAGATTTCGTGATTCTTATGTTAAGGATGGACCCTGCTTAACAGTTTGCATTACCTCAGTAATAGATTTAAGGAGATTGATGAACTCAAATCACACTATGGAAGCAACTTCTATCTACTCCTTTTGCCTACCACTTGCTCGAAGAAAAAGATATTGTATTCGCTTGATCAATGCCATTCCTTTGATGAGGTTCTCATGCCAGGTGGGAGAAAACCTGTGACAGATCCAGTATTATGCAGATGCATTCTTCCAATCTCAATACACTGTTTCCAATAAAGCTAGGATATTTATGAACTGCATCATGTGGATTTGAGGAACAATATATATATATATATATATATATATATATATTTCAAGTTAAGATTGCTACCATCCAGTTGATTCTGATTGCTTGCAATGTTCCTATAGCATCATTTGTATCTTCGCCCACGGACATAGAATTACAAGTTATGGTGTTCTCTCTCTGATTGAATTTAGACTCAAAATATGTTTCAATTGATCTCAAATGAAACCACAGCTTCATGGGCCACCTTGCTCTGTTAGTGGGGCACTTTGATAGGATCATGCTGCTCCACTCTTGTGGTTGCCTTGGTGCTATGCAAATCAATGAGGACAAAGAAAGAAGCATCAAGCTTGGGAATTAGTGCATGTCAAACAGACAATTCTTGCAGCTGGATTTTTATTTGTTGAACAGAACGTGCCACTATTTCTTCCCTTTCCACTATAAATTCTGGATGCTAGTACCTGTTTAGCTCAATGCATGTTCAACCTCCATTCATTGTTTGATTTCTAACAACCATAAATCATTTAAATATCATATCAAAGAGAATTTCCCAAAAGATTAGTGGAGTTGCATTCACTATATTTGCAGAATATTTATACATGCAGTAATGAGAACTTTCATGTGATTTCAGAGTTTGGAAGACATTCCTATAGAGGATGTGATAAAGATTAATCTGATGAACTAACACTCAGCATCTAAACCATCCGGTAATTGAATATGGCTATAGAAATTAAACTAGTAGATTAGATAATACCTCACATTATTAATCATGTGAGATAATTAACCTAAAGTACTTGGACGATGGGTCAGTCACCTGATTAATCTGGATCTAAACAATTACTAAGTTGTGATTTATCTATCCACTGTCAGCATATCAAGCTCTCCTGCTCGGAGGATACGCTTATCTGCATAACCTAAGCTCAACGGATTAATTATATGGAAGACACTAGAAAGAAGAGATGATAATAAGATTGGATTAGGAAGTCAAGACAAATCAATCAGCATGTCCTCTGATATGTGAAGGTGCCAAAACTTCAATCAGCAAGGAAAGATTCTCAGAATCCTTGAGTTGGTAGGGCCTTGGAATAGAGCTCCATGGAGCTCCACTCAATAGGTCCACAAGCACTGGCATGGAGGATAAATGGCCCTATCATAACTTATTCCATGTTGGTGGCTTCTATGATTGCTTGAGGAGGCATGATACACAGGTCAACCAAGTTGAAAAGACACCACTCACCGATATGTTGATACATCTTTTACAGAAATAATAAACTGTGTCAGTCATAATCCCACATAATCTGTAGGTTGGCTGCCGGACCATCTGATTATTTAGTAAATGATAGATGAATTTAGAAGAATCGAAGTAATGCAGAAGCATCTGAAAAACAAAAAATAATCAATATGTGCAGTCTTATCTTTGTAAGGATAAAAATTTATTTCTTATGACTTGATCTTGAACATCCAGTCAGTCGGCTTAACAGGTAAATATTACTCGAAGCATCTCCACTGACCGAATACTCGTGGAGTGCAAAAGAAAAAGTGATGTAATTGATGGCATATTTTGACTAGAGATTTGAATTATCTGAGACTTGTTCTTGGGTTGTGCTGCATCTGTATATTTTGGTTTTGAGAGAAACCATCTGTTGATTTCCATCTTTACTACAGAAGCAAATTAAGCTTCTTAAAATGGCTGACCGAGCAAGAAAGCTGCACTGAGCATCATAAATACCATACAAAATTATACAAGAGCGTGAAGGATCCATTCCTTCTTCTTTCCATGAGACACCAACTTACATGATGTATTAGAATTGCAAATGGAGTTTTATCACCATAATTGGACTTGTCCTACTTATCTTTAGTATGACTACTGGGCCATCAAGACCATAAAACTGAATTAACCCTGAAGGATTCCAGCTGACATGTGGGATTCACATGTGGACCATACTTATCAGACCATGCTTATCAGATGTATGAGAGTGCATGTCTAGGTTTGGTGCAATTAAATATATACATATTTTTAAAAAAAAAATAAAATATTTTATTATATTAAATAATATACGAGAGACTGACATATTACTTACGCGACAATACACAACCTCCCAACAAATATAATTCTATACACAATCTTTAATTGTGCACTTTTGGTTTTTACTCTAGCATTCTAAACTTTTCTTTTCTTTTCTTGCAATATCAACTCAAAAACCTCTAATTAATAGATAGGAGTAATTGCCTGTAAATCATTTGAAAGAGGGGAAAGAGAATAAATAATAACTATTTTTTTAATTTTTTTTATCATTTTATCTTGATTTCTTAATACATTACATCATCCCCAGTCCAATTTAATCGTTTTTGTCAAGACATTTGGGTTGGTTAGCATATCGATTGATAATATATTGTTATCGAGTATATGTGTGATAATATATTATTATAATATTTAATATAACGATAGTGTATTCTAATTTTTTAATTAAAAAAAGTAGACTTTAACAAATGGAAAGAAACCAAAGGTCTGAGTTCAACTAAAACAATTACTTGTAATATTGCTGAAACTGAAACGAATTTTTCATCTGAATACTAAGATTATTTTAATTTTCTGCAGTTGAGTCATATCACTCTTCAAACAAGATAAGTAGGATTAAAGTTGATGTTTTACCAAGAGGAAGGCCATAAACATTGGGTAGTGGCTACCATCCTCTTCACGGACATCAACTTTTTTTTTTGTTTTTTTTGTCGGTGTTGATAAAATATGAACCACAAGTTGGATCTCTCTCTCTCTCCCCGAAAAAAAAAAAAAGGAGGTTTGAAAAGTACATGTCAATTATGGTCGATTGAATAATCCCTAGCTTTTGATTGATTTGGTAGCAGAAACTCTGTTATCTGCATATACATTAAAAAAAAAAAAAGGATAGTGTTGGTTCTATGAGATCAAACGGAGTTTTTTTCTTCCTGAGCATGTCTTAATATTGTTGGGCACATGACACATTAGTTCAGACCTGGACTTTAATAACACAGCCTATTTTAGTCATAATTTTCTTCTCTTAACCTAGATTTAAAAAAGGGTAATAATGGCTGTGAAAAAGAGAGAAGCAATCGTGAGGGTAGAAAAATAAGAGAAAAAGAAAAGGATAATACAAAGTTGTTCTCAATTATCTAGGCAGTATTCTCATATCAAGTTATATCAAATTTCTAGTGGAGTTTTGTTGTGATCATAATCCTTGTATTCTGGTTATTCTTTTATAATTATTTCTTGGGTTTTTAGGTAAGAGACTCTGAGATTTATATATTCATTATTCTTATAGTGGATTTTCTCTAGCTTATCCCATGGTTTTTACCCTTCACATTAGAGGGGTTTTTCACATAAATCTTGGTATCCTATTTTATTATGATTTTCATTTAATTCCACTGCGTGTTACGACCTACTTGTATTTGTTCATATACAAAGTTATCTATTTATCACATCAACTAGTATCAAAGCAAGGTTTAGGTGATTTAATTTTTGTGTTCGAGTATGGAGGCTAATAATGTTTCTCGCATGATTAGCTTGAACAGAAATAATTAGATGATATGAAAATAAAGAATGAAATATCTCTTGTATTGTAAAGATTTGTATGGACCTTTGCAAGGGGATAATGGAAAGCCCACGACTATGACAGATGATGAGTGGAAGAGGTAGACCTAAAAACAATTGGGTTTATTCGATAGTGGCTCGATGACAATATCTTTCACCATGTTTCTACTAAAATTTCTGCATACTCTCTTTAGAAAAATTTGGAAGGTCTTTATGAAAGAAAAAGGGCTAGCAACAAAGCTTTCTTGATAAAAAAACTTATGAACCTAAAATATAACGTAGGTGCTTCTATTACTAAGCATTTGAATGAAATGCGGAGTATCACTAACCAGTTATCCTCTATGAAAATCTCTCTTGATGATGAATTATAGGCATTATTACTTCTTAGTTCATTACTAAAAAGTTCAGAGACACTAGTAGTTTCCCTCAGTAATTATGCACCAGATGCCTTGATCGCTATCATAGTTAATCCTGCACACTTAAAACCTACTTCAATCTAGATAATTATTACTAAGCTGATCAAATATTGTCCGGCATATCATTGGTTCATCAATGCTTCGTCTATTCTTCGACACATTGTCCTCTCTTGTGGCCTATTGCCCAATCAACCAGTTAACTTCCGCAATTCCGATTTCCTTAGCGCAATTTTCACTCTTCTTGGCCCGATGCTTGAACCCATGGCCCGAAGCCTTCTATCAATACGTCGATCGTTCCTCTGGCTCGACGTCTAATCTTTTGACATGTTCCACTCCGGCCCAACATAATTCTTCGTGCTTTAATTGTCTCTCCCTGAGCGAAGCTTCCTGCATCACTTAAACACATATTAGATGACAAACACATCAATTGATTTCATCATCAAAATCTTAGAGTCAACAATCTCCCCTTTTTTTATGATGACAACCAATTGATGATAGAGTTAACCTTAACTCCCCCTATCAATATGTCATATTAATAGAACCTTGAATTCAAGTCAATGCAATATTTCATCATGAATATTTGTAATACATTATATGCATATCATTGCATTGCATGCATCATTCAAATCAACATGGTATCAAAATATCAAAGTATATTACATCCTACCATGTATGATTCTCATATCATCATATCTTCTCATCCTTTGTCATCAACAAAAATGAGAAGTATAATTATCAAGTTTTAGAGATATGTAAGTTTTACAATATTTTAGAATATGCAAGGTAGCAAATTTTACATCATTTTAGAGCTTGCAAGCCAGTAATTTTTGGGATATTCAAGAAAGCAACTTTTGCTTCTTAAAATATGCAAGTTAGTAATCTTTGCTTCTCTTTTGAGATGAGCAAGCTAGCATGTTTTTGCATCTTCTTGAATTGTGCAAGCTAGCAAATCTTTCTCTTTTAAGATATGCACACTAGCAATTCTTTTCTCCCCTTTTATCATTGACAAAAAGAGGGGAATAAGAAAATAATGATGCAATTCATTTCCCATTATATCAAATTTCAAATTATGACAAAGATAAAGTGTCATTCTTATTGCAATATATTTGTATATCATTATAGTTTCAAATTAAAACATGCACAATTTCAAGACCTTACATTTCATCCTTACTTCATGCATGATACAAAAAATAAATCAATCATCACTATGGGCATATCATACATGATACTCAAGCATTCATGATACATCATTTTGGGTATAACATTCATGATGCTAAGACATTAAATTTTTTTTTAAAGCATTTATCACTTCATGCATTAAATCAATAATTTGATCATGATACCAAACATTCATCATTTATTTTCTCATGCATGATACTAAAGCATTCATGATACCAAACATTAAATCAACATTTTTAAGCATTTATCACTTCATGATTGTTGGTACCAAACATTCATCATTTATTTTCTCATTAGTAAATTGCAAAAAGAATCATAGGAGAAAAAAGATTTCAATTTATGCATAAGAAATCTTATGATTCATATAGAAAATCTCCTCTTTAGTAAATGATAAGAAGAAACATAGAAGAATAAAGAAGAGATCTTGATTTACATTAAAAAAAATATCAAGTTTTGATTCCAAGAATTCAAGATCGACATAACAAGAGATTTGATTTATCATTTTAATTCCAATGATAATACATTTTCCTTTTTATCTGTTTCATTTTATGTGATTTATTTCATATAAGTATGCTCAAGTTTTTCATATGAAAACTCTCCATCATGTTTAAAACCAAAAAGCAATACAAAATCATCAAATACACATAATTGTTTCTTATAACATACAAGGAATTAATCTTATTTGATGTGCAAGTATTATTACAAAACATGTAATATATATATATATATATATAACTAATCAGGAAAAGCACTAAGTAATTTCATGGTAAGGAAAAAGAGATTCGATTGAGTCGCTTACTTCATTGTCGAGAGTCATCAAAGCGAAGTTCGCCGCTTCATCTTTATCGGTTTGCTCCTTGTCTTCGGATACACTCATTTCGTCCCAAGTCACCTAGAGTACTTTCTTGTTCTTTGGTAACTTTTTCTTTTTAAGTTTAATTTTATTCTTAGTTTCATGTTTTAAAAACTTTTTAAACTTAATTGTGAGAAGTTTAAGTTTACTATCACTTGAGCTTTCGCTCGAGTAGTCTTCTTTTGTTCTAAGTGCAAAATCCTTCCTGTACTTTAGAAGGTTGTTCTCAAGTTTGTCATGTGTTACATAAGTCATTTCGTAGGTCATCAAAGACTCGATAAGTTCTTCAAGAGGGAAAGTATTTAAATCCTTGGCTTCTTGAATGATCATTACTTTAGGATCTGTAAAACTGGTGTACATGTCTCCAATGGTTTCGCTTGGTTTCATATGAAACAATTCGAAATCATTCATCAAAAGATTAATTTTAGAGTCTTTAACTCTACTAGTACTTTCGTGTGTGATTTTAAGTATGTGTCAAATATTATGCGTAGTTTCGTAAATAGAAACATGATTAAATTCATTTTTGTCTAAGGCGGAAAACAAAGCATTCACAGCTTTGGCATTCAAAGATAAAGTCTTCTTTGTTAGGATCGGAACGGCACTAAGAGGGGGGGTGAATTAGTGCAGCGGATTAAAACGTCGGTTTTGACAAATCTTTCGTGCAGTAAATATTGAACCCGGAAGTACTTAACTTGAAAGCGTATTCGTATAGTTGTGCAGCAAAGATAATGAGGAAATAAAGCACGTAAGAAAGTTTGCAGTAATGTAAATGACAATAATGAAATGCAAACCAGAGATCACACCGATTTTAAAGTGGTTCGGTCAAATGACCTACATCCACTTGCGAGGCCCCTCTTCGATGAGGATCCCACCTTCCACTAGCAAATCTCAAGAAAGGGAAGGGAAAATACCCCTCTTACAACTTTTTACAAAAGGTTCACTCTCTTACAAATTTTCAACAAGAAAGAAGGAAGTGAACACTAGCAAATTGAAAACAAGACATGCTAAATCTTTTCTAAGACCTTTCTCTCAATCAATTGCTAATCAAAAAGTTGTCTCTCAGCTGAGATTTGAGGGGTATTTATAGGCCTCAAGAGGATTCAAATTTGGGCTCCAAAATTTGAATTCTCGTTGGTTCCCGATGCTGGCGGTGCCACCGCCTATCAGTGGCGATGCCATCGCCTGTCAATTTCTGAAACTGACAAGGACTGATGGTGCCACCACCCCAGCCAAGCGGTGTCACCGTCCAGCCCAGGCGGTGCCACCGCCTGGCTCTCGGGTGCTGAGCGGCGCCCCCGCCCAGCCCAGCCGGTGCCACCGCCTAGCTCTCGGGTGCTGCGTGGTGCAACCGCCCAGTCTGGCGATGCCACCGCCAGACTCTTCATTTTACTGGTTGGGCTTTAAATCTAGCCCAAACCATGTCTAATTTTGGGCCCAGTTGGCCCCTACTTGGGTTATAGGATTAACACCTAATCCTAACCCTAATTAACGTGCTAACTACGAATTTAAAGACATTTTCTAAGCTATTACAAAGTCCATAAGTCAAGACTTCTTCCGGGGAGCTTCCGGTGAACTTCCGACGGTCTTCC
>LVTN01000866.1:63025-76934 GCA_001649415.1 Musa itinerans | reverse complement strand
GGTTGGTTTCGGCAGCATCTCCGATGATTCTTCGGACTATCAAACGTCCATCGAACTTGACTCTGGTATTCTTGCTTTGTGTTTTCTGTTAATCGTAGTTAATCCTGCACACTTAACTCAATAATATGGATTAGATCAATTAACCCATCAATTGATTTTATCATCAAAATCCGAGATTCAACATTCTTCTCTAAATCATTCCAATCGTTCATTGAAGAGAATACTTTTGAAATATGTTTTCGACAATATTCCATAAATCGAGATTCAAGGAAAGCAAGAAAACTCTCATTCGAATTTTTCAATAAGTGTAGTCCGTCCTATTGATCATGGGAGAACGAATGATAGAAAAACCCTCTTGAAAACCGAAAAGAGCTATTTCTCTTGGGTGTTAAACCAAACGAGAAAAACGTGGCTCTGACACCAACTATTAGGATCTAGTCGGCACTAAGAGGGGTGAATTAGTACAGTGGATAAAAATATAGGTTTTGAAAAATCTTTCATACGATTAAAACCAATCTCGGAAGATGTTAACTTGAAAGCGTAGTGAGAGTAAGAAATTAGTTTACAATATAAAGTAGATTGCAATAAATGTAAATAGCAAAACAAAAATGCAAATCGATTTATAGTGGTTCGGTCGTCGTGACCTACATCCACTCCACTGATTCCTCTTCCATCGAGGCCACTGACATCCATTAACGATCTTCCTTCAATGGGCAAAGATCAACTACCCTTGCAACTCGATTCTCCTTTTGATAGGTTCACGAGAGAACCTTTACAACCTCCTTCACTCATCTCTTAAACAAGACTAACACTTAGAGCTTAAGAGGAGTTCTCACAAGATTACAATAGCATTTTTGTTTCTTTTTGCTCTCAATTCTTGTGTATGTTAACCAAGGATGAGAGGGGTATTTATAGGTCTCAAGTGGATTCAAACTTAAAGCCTATCCCTGGTTTTTGGGGTACTGGCAGTACTACCGCCTGCAACACTGACATTGGGTCGTACCACCGCCGAGTCTAGTGGTACCACCACCTGACACCCTGCCATTGGGCGGTACCACCACCTAGTCTGGTGGTACTACCGCTTGACAATCTCTCAGAGATTGTGTCTAGGCGGTACCATCACCCAAACTAGTGGTATCATCGCCTGACATAGTCTCGGAGACTATGCCATGACGATTCCACTTGTTGGGTCACTGTTTGGGCCTTTTACTTGGCCCAACACAGCCTAATCTTGGGCCCAATTGGCCCCTAATTGAGTTGGCCCAATTTCAACCCAATTATGTGCTAACTACAAATTTTAAGGCATACACTAAGCTAAATAAGTTCGGTAAGTCTAGGTTTCTTCCAGCGAGCTTCTGGCGAACTTCCGACGATCTCTCGGCAATGTTCCAATGGACTCCTGGCAAGCTCCTGGACTTCTCGGTCAATTCCGGCAGAACTTCCGACGAACTCTCGAACTCCCAACAAAATCTTGTTCTTGACTCTGGGACTTCATTTTTCTTTATGCCTTGATCGCTATCGTAGTTAATCCTACACACTTAAAACTTACTTCGATCTAGATAAATATTACTAAGCTAATCAAATGTTGTTCGACATATCATTGATTTATTGATGCTTCATCCGATTCTTCGACGCATCGTTCTCTCTTGTGGCCTATTGCCCAATCGGCCAGTTGACCTCAGCAACTCCGATTTCCTTGGCGTAATTTATGCTCTTCTTGGCCTGATGCCTGAACATATGACCCAAAGCCTTCTATCGATATGTCGACCGATCCTCCGGCTCGACATACAATCTTCTGACATGTTCCACTCCGGCCCAACATAATTCTTCATGCTTTAATTGTCTCTCCCTGATCGAAGCTTCCTGCGTCACTTAAATGCACATTAGATGACAAACACATCAATTGATTTTATCATCAAAATCTGAGATTCAACAAAAGTGTTATGGGATAACTCGAGCGATTCCGAAGGTGAAGAACAAAACAACAAGGAGATCGCCAACAACACACTAATGGCTATCGGAGATGAGGTAAGTGGTTCACTAGCTGCAAATTTATCTTTCGATATGCTTTTAAATATTTTTCATGAATTGTTTGATGAATGTAGAACTTTGATTAAAATGTATAATTCTTTGAAAAAGGAGCATACCCTTTTAAATGTTGATTTTAAAAATTTTAAGCATGATAATCCTTCTTTGCCTCCATGCACTAAGTGTGAACACTTAGAGGCACTTGAGAAGGAAATCTTGCTACTCAAAGAAACCTTAGAAAAGTTTAAGGTTGGTAGCAAATCCTTGAATATGATCCTTGCCAATAAGGGTCATGTTCATAGAAGAGGCAGAATCAGATTTATTAGTTGCTCTCACCAAAATCCAACCACCTTTGTTAAAGGCACTACCTTGTGTGCATTGTTGAATCTCGGATTTTGATGATAAAATCAATTGATAAATTATTTGATCTAATCTATATGTTGAGAAAAGTATGCAGGATTAACTACGATAGCAGTAAGACATGAAGCAAATATTGTGCTGGAGTCATGATCGAGATTTCATTGGGAGTTCGAGAGTTCGTTGGAAGTTCGGACGTTCATCGGAAGATCTACCGGAATTGATTGAGAAGTCCAGGAGCTTGCCAAAGAAGCTCGTCGAAACTCGCCAAGAAGATTATTGTAAAGTTCAGGAGCTTGTTGGGAGTCTGCAGGAACATTGCCGAGAGATCGTCGGAAGTTCGCCAGAAGCTCGCTGGAAGAACAATTGATATACTGGACCAAGATTACTTAGTTAATGTCTTAAATTATCATAGTTAGACCTTAAGTTGAGTTAGGATTAGGAGGTAATCTCACTAACTTAGTTAGGGGCCAACTAGGCCCTTAATAGGGCTGAATTGGGCCGGTTGAATAGCTCATTCAACACCTGAAGTCACGGCCAGCGGTGGCACCGATAGAGCTGACGGTGGCACCGCTAGGGCCGGCAATGGCATCGCCTGGGACTCAATCTCCCAAGTGGTCTAGGCAGTGGTACTGCCTAGACTGGGATGTGGTACTACCCAAACTAGGTGGTGGTATTGCCGGTAGTTAATGTTGTCAAGCGGTGGTACCGCCCTATCAGGCGGTGGTACCACCAAAGCTAGGTCTCCAAGCTCTATTAGGTGGACATACCGCCCAGACTGTGTGGTGGTACCATATAGTATCAGTCTGCAAGTGATAGTACCACCCAATAATGGTGGTGGTATTGCCAGTACCTCGATATATGGGGATGTGACACTTTTTAGCTCCAATTATGAAGCCATTGGGGCCTATAAATACCCCACCCTTTTTTAAATGAAAGGGCACGAAAGTGTGAACAATATCTTAAAGTCTTGGGATGTTAAAAGTGTTGTAAAAATGTTAAGAGTCCTCCTCCTCCCGTTCGAAGTCTTGTGATCATTCAAGAGAGGTGTGAGGCCTGTAAGGGTTATCTCCTAAACCCATGAAAAGGAGAAAGCACTGTAAAGAGGTGGTTGGTCTTCGCCTATTGAAGGAAGACCATTAGTGGACGCCAGCGACCTCGATAGAGGAGGAATCAGAAGTGGATGTAGTTCACAACGACTGAACAATTGTAAATTCTGGTGTGCTCATTTCCATTCCGCTTTTCATTACTACCATTACTTTCTAAGTTAATTGCTAGTTTATTCACTATAAAGTCAAGCACTTTTCGAGATTGGTTTTGAATGAACGAATATTTTACAAAACCGATGATTTTTTCTGCTGCACTAATTCACACCCCTCTCTTAGTGAAGCTCTTGATAATAACAATTGGTATCAGAGAAATGTTACTCTCGATTTAGTTTAAAACCCAAGAGAAATGACATTTACTGACAACCAAGAGGGATATTCAATTACACGTCCACCCATGTTCAATGGGATGGATTACACCTATTGGAAGACTAGAATGAGGATTTTTCTAATTTCTATAGATTTTGAGTTATAGAACATTATGGAAAATGGCTTTCAAAAGTCTTTTTTTCCAATAAATGATTGGAATAAGTTGAAGAAGAAGACTTTTGCTTTAAATGCCAAGGCTATGAATGTCTTGTTTTACGCTTTAGATAAAAATGAGTTCAATCGAGTGTCTATTTGTGAAACAACTTTTGATATTTGGCACACACTTGAAATCACTCATGATGGCACTAATAGAGTAAAGGAGTCCAAAATTAATCTTTTACTCTATACTTATGAGTTGTTTCGGATGAAACCAAGTGAGACCATTGGAGACATATACGCCCGGTTTACGGATATCGTCAATGGTCTAAAAGGACTTGGTAAAAGTTTCTCTAATTTCAAACTTGTTAATAAAATATTGAGATCCCTTCTAAAAAGTTGGGACTCTAAAGTAATGGCCATTCAAAAGGTCAAGGACTTGAATAATTTTTCTCTTGAAGAACTTATCGGGTCATTAATGACCTATGAGATGACTTACAATGCTCATGAAGAGATTGAGAACAACCTTCTAAAGAACATGAAGGATATGACACTAAGAACTCATGAAGATCACTTGAAAGAAAATTCAAGTGATGAGGACTATGATGATGACTTGGCACTTTTGACAAGAAAGTTTAAAAAATTCATAAAAAGAAATAAAACTAAAAATGATACTAAAAACAAAATTGAACTCAAGAAAGAATAAGTTATATGCTACGAATGCAAGAAGACAGGACATTTCAAAAGTGAATGTCCCCAAGTAAAGAAGAAGTAACCAAAGAAGAAGAAGGCGCTCAAAGCAATGTGAGATAACTAGAGAGATTCCGAAGGCGAAGAACAAAGCAACAAGGAGATCGCCAACTATACACTAATGGCTATTGGAGATAAGATAAGTAGTTCATTAGATGTAAATTTATCTTTCGATGAGCTTTTAAGTGCTTTTCATGAATTATTTTATGAATGTAAATTAGTTAGTAAAAAGTATAAACTATTAAAAAAGGAGCATGCTTCGCTTGTTAGTGATTTTAATAGATTAAAAATTGAACATGATGATAGTTTAGCTCCTTGCATAAAATGTGATAAATTAGAAACGCTTAAAAATGAGAATTTGCAACTATATGAAACCTTAGAAAAATTTGAAATAGGTAGCAAATCCTTAAACATGATCATTGCAAGTAAGAATCATATTCATAGAAGAGATGGAATTGGATTTGTGAGTAGCTCTCACCAAAATCCAACCACCTTTGTTAAAGGCCCAACTTTACATGTTTTACCCCGAAATAAATATAACTTTTATTGCAAATTTGGACATATTACCTATAAATGCCCATTTAAGAGATATAATCCACACAAATTGATTTGGGTTCCTAAAGGAATTATAAAAAACTCCATGCAAAATGATAAGTTAAGTCAATCGACTTTTGAGGCACCTATGGTCAAATGGGTACCTAAAAATCAACCTTTTTTTATAGAAATGCTTACCATCACAAGCTAGGAGCAAGAGATGGTACCTTGATAGTGGATGCTCAAGGCATTAGAGATCCATCTCAATTCTCTAAACTCACTAGCCTAGACGAATGGTATGTCACATTCGAAGACAATAACAAGGGTAATGGCACTTGAAATCACTCACGAGGGCACTAATAGAGTAAAGGAGTCCAAAATTAATCTTTTACTCCATACTTATGAGTTGTTTCGGATGAAACCAAGTGAGACCATTGGAAACATATACGCCCGGTTTACGGATATCGCCAATGGTCTAAAAGGACTTGGTAAAAGTTTCTCTAATTTCGAACTTGTTAATAAAATATTGAGATCCCTTCTAAAAAGTTGGGACTCTAAAGTAATGGCCATTCAAAAGGTCAAGGACTTGAATAATTTCCCTCTCGAAGAACTTATCGGGTCATTAATGACCTATGAGATGACTTACAATGCTCATGAAGAGCTTAAGAACAACCTTCTAAAGAACATGAAGGATATGACACTAAGAACTCATGAAGACCACTTGAAAGAAAATTCAAGTGATGAGGACTATGATGATGACTTGGCACTTTTGACAAGAAAGTTTAAAAAATTCATAAAAGAAAATAAAACTAAAAATGATACTAAAAATAAAATTGAACTCAAGAAAGAATAAATTATATGCTACGAATGCAAGAAGATAGGACATTTCAAAAGTGAATGTCCCCAAGTAAAGAAGAAGTAACCAAAGAAGAAGAAGGCGCTCAAAGCAATGTGAGATAACTAGAGAGATTCCGAAGGCGAAGAACAAAGCAACAAGGAGATCGCCAACTATACACTAATGGCTATCGGAGATAAGGTAAGTAGTTCATTAGATGTAAATTTATCTTTCGATGAGCTTTTAAGTGCTTTTCATGAATTATTTTATGAATGTAAATTAGTTAGTAAAAAGTATAAACTATTAAAAAAGGAGCATGCTTCTCTTGTTAGTGATTTTGATAGATTAAAAATTGAACATGATGATAGGTTAGCTCTTTGCACAAAATGTGATGAATTAGAAATGCTTAAAAAGGAGAATTTACAACTACATGAAACCTTAAAAAAATTTGAAATATGTAGCAAATCCATAAACATGACCATTGCAAGTAAGAATTATATTCATAGAAGAGATGGAATTGGATTTGTGAGTAGCTCTCACCAAAATCCAACCACCTTTGTTAAAGGCCCAACTTTGCATGTTTCACCCCGAAACAAATATAACTTTTATTACAAATTTGGACATATTGCCTATAAATGTCCATTTAAGAGATATAATCCACACAAATTGATTTGGGTTCCTAAGGAATTTTAAAAAACTCCATGCAAAATGGTAAGTTAAGTCAATCGACTTTTGAGGCACCCAAGGTCAAACGGGTATCTAAAAATCAACCTTTTTTAATAGAAATGGTTACCATCACAAGCTAGGAGCAAGAGATGGTATATTGATAGTGGATGCTCAAGGCACATGACCGGAGATCCATCTTAATTCTCTAAGCTCACTAGCCTAGACGAATGGTATGTCACATTCGAAGACAATAACAAGGGTAAAATCATTGGCAAATGAACCATAGGCAATAAATCTAACTTTTTGATTAAAGATGTGTTGTTGGTTGATGGCTTAAAGCATAATATTTTGAGCATTAGTCAATTATGCAATAAAGAAAATGTCATTAGATTTGAATCCAATACTTGCATTATTGAACAACCACGCAAAAACACCTCTATGATTGCCTTAAAATAAAATAATGTGTACACTATTGACATTGATGATCTTTGTAATGAAATGTGTTTTTCGGGTTTAAATTCAGACAGTAGGCTTTGGCATAGGAGATTAGGTCATGCTAGCATAAAACTAGTCTCTCAAATCTCATCCAAAGTACTTGTAAAAGGTATTCCTAACATTAAGTTTGTTAAAGATAATGTGTGTGATGCATATCAATTAGGAAAACAAATAAAAAGTAGCTTCAAACCAAATAAGCACCTCTAGACCATTGCAATTGATCCATATGGATTTGTTTAGACCAATTGATATATCAAGCCTAGGAGGTAGCAAATACACCTTTGTCATTGTGGACGATTATAGTAGATACACTTGGACATACTTCTTGGCACACAAAAGTGATTGCTTTAGGTATTTTTCTAAGTTTTGTAAACTTGTTCAAAATGAAAAAATCTTTATGATTTCATCAATTCAGAGTGATCATGGTGGCAAATTTTAAAACCGTGATTTCTAAAATTTTTATGAATCTAATGGATACAACCACAATTTCTCTACTCTGAGAAATCCTCAACAAAATAGAGTAGTAGAAAGAAAAAATAGAAATATATAAGAAATGACAAGAACCATGTTAAACGAACATAGCCTACCTATATATTTTTGGGTCGAAGACGTTAATACGACATCCTATGTCATGAATAAGATTCTAGTAAGACTATTACTTTCCAAAACTCCTTATGAATTATGAAATGACAAAAAACCTAATGTTTCATATTTTAAAGTTTTCGGTTGTAAATACTTTATCTTGAATGAAAAAGATACCTTAGGAAAGTTTGATATAAAATCTGATGAAGGCATTTTTCTTGGTTATTCTTCTATTTCAAAAGTATTTCGTGTCTTTAATAAAAGAACCTTAGTCATAGAAGAGTCTATTCATGTTATCTTTAATTAAATCTCTAAATTTAAGAAAAATGAGCTTGATAATGATCTTAATTTTGATACTTTGAATTTAAATGAACCCTCTCCTTCAACTAGCAATTTGGATACATCTTCTACTGAAACATTCCTACCTAAGGAATGAAAGTATGTAGATGCTCATCCTAAGGAGCTAATCATAGGAGACACATCAAAAGGGGTTCAACCTCGTTCTTCTCTTAAGATTTTTTATGCCAATGCCGCTTTTCTTTCTCAAATTGAACCAAAATGCATTGATGAAGCCTTAAAAGATAATTCATGGGTTATCACAATGCAAGAAGAGTTGAACTAATTTGAGATAAATGACGTTGTTGAAGCTTGTTCCGAGGTCAAATGATCATTTAGTTATTGGTACTAAATGGGTCTTTATAAAAAGCAAGATGAATTTGGTATCATGGTTAGAAACAAGGCTAGATTAGTGGCTAAGGTTTTCAACCAAGAAGGTATCGATTATGAAGAAACCTTTGCTCCTGTGGCACGATTAGACGCCATAAGGACGCTCCTTGCCTATGCTAGTAGTAATAATTTTAAGTTATTTCAAATGGATGTTAAAAGTGCTTTCTTAATGGATTTATTTCTGAAGAAGTTTATGTTGAACAATCTTTTGGATTTAAGAATGATAATTTGTCGAATCATGTGTTTAAATTGACTAAAGCTCTCTATAGATTAAAACAAGCCCTAAGGGCTTGGTATGAGAGACTTAACTCATTTCTTATCCAAAATAATTTCTCTAAAGGCAAGGTCGATACTACATTGTTTATTAAAAATTTTGAAAATAATTTTCTTGCTATTCAAATTTATGTTAATGATATTATTTTTGGTTCTACAAATGAATCTTTATGCAAATCATTTGCCAAAAGTATGAGCCAAGAGTTTGAAATGAGTTTGATGGGTGAACTAACTTTCTTTTTAGGCTTACAAATCAAACAACTTAGTGATGACATTTTTCTTAGTCAAACAAAATATGCATTAGACTTGCTAAAACGGTTTAATATGGATCGAATTGAACTACGTTAAGAGCAAATTGAACTATGTCAAGATCAAATCTTAACCGAGACGTAACAAATTCGTCGGCAACTGAATACTTTGTTTAGGAATTTTGATTTACCACCACCTAAATAGATTATGTATTTCCTTTTGCTGATAAATGGGAGTAGAGAACTAAAATGTACCATGATGAGTTGTACTCCTTGATATACTATACTTTTACATTCTATGACGTAACCTTTGACGTTATGTGCTTTTCAATATTATGATGCGCTTCTTGATGATAGTTTAATGCTTGCATAACTCTAATAATTAGACTTGATAAATCTTTTGAATGCATAAATTCATTTATACATTCTTTGAATTTCTCAGTTTTCTTTTTAAATTAAGAAAGTTTTTTTTATTTCTCATGATTTTTACAAAAGAAAAGATTCGACTTTTGGTATTTACAACTTGATGTATTATTTCTCATATGATAATCATTTGCAAAGTTAGGGATGTTAAAATTGTCTGAATGCATGAGTTTGTTATATTTCTTTTCCGAACTATCTTCCTCTTAATATATTTCATGAATGGACCTTTCATGAATTTATTTTATTTTTATATTCCTTAGTATCAAGTTTACTCCATACCCTTGCTCCATCACTTAGTGATGCATCTCTCACGGATTTCACTCTTGTAAATTTTTAATGAGCAATAGATTTAATTTATGAAGTTTTATTCGAGGATTTTTAATCCATCATTTGATGCTTCTTCCATACTCTTCTTATGAAAGAAAAATTTTATGAATTTTTAGTGTGTGATGATCACTTGCAAGAATGGCGATTTGACTTCGTATGGATATCTTGATCCTTTTCATGAATCCCTTCTCTTTATTAAAATTGAAGCATGATTTAATGAAACTCATTTATTGTTTTGAATTTGACTTAGTTCAAATCCTTTCATAAATTTGGTTCTTAATGGATTCTTTCCTTACCTTTTTTCCTCTTCTTCTTATTCTTATAATAAAGGAAGAAAGAAACTTGCACATCTAAAGAAGAACAAAAAAGCTCTTGAGTAAAAATGTTAGCTTATCCAAAAAGGGTTATCATGCAAAGTTTTTGCTTACCTTCCTTTACGACATAGATAAATTAGTGTGAAACTTGCTTGAATTTTTACCACACTTGCATTGTTGAAATGTTCTCCTTTTTGTTGATGACAAAGGGGAAGAAATATGACAAATTGAATGTTTGAGACAAATGTATAAAATATATTTTATCGTAAATGATTGAATGCTTTGCGAATGCTTGAAATATAATTGGAATCATCAAATACATTGTAAATAATTGAAACATATCAAAATGTATTGCATATACATCATATGTATCGTAAATACTTAAAATGTTTCATGAATGCTTGATAAATGTCTTTCATTATGATAAGGTATCATGAGCTCAACTTGCTATTTACAATTGATACCATGTCTCAAAATGATGAATTGTCATCTTTTATCAAGAATTGTCATTTTGCTAAATTTCATATTCGAAATTCGTATCATATTTGAAAATGATGATTGTCTATCATCATTGGACTTAAAAATGAATGTCATACCATGACATCATTTTTATTGATAAATACGTGGTATCGTATTTTGAAATTAGTAAATCATGATAAGTATTATGATGTGCATGTTGATAAGTTTAAATGAATATAACTTATCGGTTTGATGCTTGAATTCAAAGGCCTTGAATTCAAAAATGTCTTTTCTCAAGTATGGCATATAGATAGGGGGAGTTAAGGTTAACTCCGTCATCAATTGATTTTCATCATAAAAAAGGGGGAGATTGTTGAATCTCGGATTTTGATAATGAAATCAATTGGTAAATTATTTGATCTAATCTATATATTGAGAAAAGTATGCATGATTAACTACGATAGTGGTATAACATAAAGCAAATGTTGTGCTAGAGTCAAAATCAAGATTTTGTTGGGAGTTCGAGAGTTTGTCGGAAGTCCGAACGTTCATCGAAAGTTCTATTGGAATTGACCGAGAAGTTTAGGAGCTTGCCAAAAAAGCTCGTTGGAACTCGCCAAGAAGATCGTTGTAAAGTCTAGGAGCTTACCGGGAGTCCATTGGAACATTGCTGAGAGATCATCGAAAGTTCACCGGAAGCTCGCCAGAAGAACAATTAACATACCGGACCAAGATTGCTTAGTTAATGTCTTAAATTAACATAGTTAGACCTTAAGTTGAGTTAGGATTAGGAGGTAATCCCACTAACTCAGTTAGGGGCCAACTAGGCCCTTAACAGGGCTGAATTGGGCAGGTTGAATAGCCCATTCAACACCTGAAGTCACGGCCAACGGTGGCACCGCTTGGGACGCAGTCTCCCAGATGGTCTGGGCGATGGTATCACCCAGATTGGGCGATGGTACTATCAGCAGTTAATGCTGTCAAGCGGGGGTACCGCTAGAGCTCTATCTTTGAGTTTTGTCAAGCGATCGTACCACCCAAACTGAGTGGTGGTACTGCCTAGTTTCAATTTGCAAGCGGTAGTACTGCCCAATAATGGCGGTGGTACTGCCAGTATCCCGAAATCCGGGGATGTGATACTTTTTGGCTCCAATTTTGAAGCCATTGGGGCTTATAAATTCCCGACCATTTTCTACATGAAAGGGCACAAAAGTGTGAATAATATCTTGAAGTCTTGGGGTGTTAAAAGTGTTGTAAAAGTTCTAAGAGTCCTCCTCGTCGCATTCTAAGTCTTGTGATCATTCAAGAGAGGTGTGAGGCCTGTAAGGGTTATCTCATAAACCAGTGAAAAGGAGAAAGTGCTGTAAAGAGGTGGTTTGTCTTCGCCTATTGAAGGAAGACTTTTAGTAGACATCGGTGATCTCGACAGAGGAGGAATCAGAAGTGGATGTAGGTCACAATGACCGAACCACTATAAATTCTAATATGCTCATTTTCATTCTACTTTTCATTACTTCTAAGTTAATTGCTAGGTCATTCACTCTAAAGTCAAGCACTTTCTGAGATTGGTTTTCAATGAATAAATATTTTACAAAACTGACAATTTTTTCTGCTGCACTAATTCACCCCCCCCCCTCTTAATGCCACTCTTGATCCTAAAATGTATCACCCTGCACTAAATGCAATTTTTGTTGCAAACTCGTACATGTTGGTTATAAATGTCTACTTAAGAGATATAGTCCACACAAATTGATTTGGGTTCCTTATGGAACCATAAAAAACTCTACACAAAACGATAAGTTGAGTAGATCGATATTTGAGGTATCCAAGGTCAAATGGTTACCTAAAAATCACCCTTTTTTGTAGAAATATTTACCATCACAAGCTAGGAGCAAGAGATGGTACCTTGATAGTGGATGCTCAAGGCACATGACTAGAGATCCATCTCAATTTTCTAAGCTCACTAGCCTAGACGAAGGTTATGTCACCATCGAAGACAACAAGGGTAAAATCATTGGCAAAGGAACCATAGGTAACAAATCCAATTTTTTGATTAAAGATGTGTTGTTGGTTGATGGCTTAAAGTATAATCTTTTGAGCATTAGTCAATTATGTGACAAAAGATACGTTATTAGATTTGAATCCAAAGCTTGCATTATTGAACAACCATACAAAAACACCTCTATAATTGCCCTAAAACAAAATAATGTATACACTATCGACATTGATGATCTTTGTAACGAAATATATTTTTCGATTTTGAATGATGATGCTTGGCTTTGGCATAGGAGACTAGGTCATGCTAGCATGAAACTAATCTCTTAAATCTCATCTAAAGAACTTGTAAGAGGTATTCCTAACATTAAGTATGTCAAAGATAATATGCATGATGCATGTCAACTAGAAAAATAAATAAAAGGTAGTTTCAAACCAAAGAATCAAATAAGTACCTCTAGACCATTGCAATTGATCCATATAGATTTGTTTGGATCAATTGATACATCAAACCTAGAAGGTAGCAAATACGCCTTTGTAATTGTGGATGATTATAGTAGATATACTTGGACATACTTTTTGGCACACAAGAGTGATTGATTTAGGTATTTTTCTAAGTTTTGTAAACTTGTTCAAAATTAAAAAAGGCTTTATGATTTCATTAATCCGGAGTGATCACGGTGGCGAATTTCAAAACCGTAATTTTTAAAATTTTTGTGAATCTAATGGATACAACCATAATTTCTCTACTTTGAGAAATCCTCAATAAAATGGAGTAGTAGATGTTGAATCTCGGATTTTGATGATGAAATCAATTGATGGGTTAATTGATCTAATCCATATTATTGAGTTAAGTATGTAGGATTAACTACGATAGCTTGAAGACACAAAGCAAGTCTACTAGAGTCAAGTTCGATGGGTGTTCGAGAGTCCGCCAAGAGTCCGAAGATTCATCGGAAGTGTTGCCAGAACCAACCGAGAAGAAATCGGGGACTTGCCAAAGTTTTCAAAGGTCCGTCAGAGAGATCGTCGGAGGTTCACGGAGATCACTGAGAAGGTTCGACTGTTGAATCTCGGATTTTGATGATAAAATCAATTGATGGGTTAATTGATCTAATCCATATTATTGAGTTAAGTGTGCAGGATTAACTACGATTAACAGAAAACACAAAGCAAGAATACCAGAGTCAAGTTCGATGGACGTTTGATAGTCCAAAGAATCATCGGAGATGCTGCCGGAACCAACCGAGAAGAAATCGGGAACCTGTCGGAAGTTCGCCGAAGAAATCGTCGGAGGTTCACGGAGATCACCGAGAAGGCTAGGCT
>LVTN01000866.1:13162-24037 GCA_001649415.1 Musa itinerans | reverse complement strand
TGGACCATATAGATAAGTGGTTTGTGAAATGTTGTCTAGTTCTTTTAATGTCATCCAGAAAGCTTTTATTTTTTATTAATTTTGCTATATTATTCGACCTTTAGTATAGTATCGTATGATTGCTAAAATTTAGATCTTGTTTCAAAATATTTTTCAAACATGAATCACTTTTATTTTTTATCCATTGTTATAAAAGAGGCTATAGTTGGAGATGACATCAAATATGTTGATATTAAACCTTTGGTCATACCTCCTCTTTATAATCCTGTACACCTTACATCTCCTTGAGCTAAATTTTCTAATATCATAAAAAATTAATTGTAATGCATTATGCATTGTCATTATCTTACTATGTGTTGAATAAAAAATGATAAAATAAAAGTCTCTAATGCTATCGATAAAATTAATATGATTAGATGTCAATTTGAAGAAAAAATTTCCCAAATGAAATTCTAAATATAAACTTTGGGTAATTATAGATTTTCCATAGTCATGACAAGTAATATTATATCAAATAATACTCTTTTTCTATTTATAAAAATAGAAACATAAGTTTAGAAGAAAAGAAGTTTTGACATCACTATTGCTACATGAAATTAAGTTATACCATTATATTATAGAAATTTTTCAATAAGATGGATATTTTTATCGATATTATTCAATTATATAGTTTATTATTGTGAATGTGCAATTCTTGTAATAGGGGTAAATATTCAATTTCCTCTACAAATGCAAACCAATGTACATAACACTCACTCTATTAAAGTACAATTAGCTCATAGGTTTTGATAATGAATAACTGAGTCATTAGTTAAATGAACAAATTCTAATTTCAAGTTACTAGTATGTACCAAGTCAAAAAATTCTTATAAAAAGAAACCGTCAATACATTATAAGTTGTCAATAATATAATAATGTTAGAGCATTAGAATATGCTCATCTTGAAACTTAAGTGGTTGTAATGTCAAAGTAGGCAAAACAAATATTTAAGATATTTTAATAAAATATCAATTTTATCATCTTAGATTTTTATTATGTTTGACATTATAGTTTACTCCTTTATACAATTGATTTTTAAAATTCATCTTTGTTATTTTACATGAGGGCAAACAAATTAACACAAAATAATAGATATATTTTTACAAATATTTTTAACTTTGTTATGCTTGTATACAATCATAATAACATCATATTATGACTCAAATTTTCATGACATACTTGATGTTTATTGAAAAGTTTTGTGCTTTTGATATAAAATATTGAACAAAGGTCTCGAATAAGTCAAATTAAAAATAAATTTATCCATATTTTGGTATTTTTAACTTGTACGAAGAGGATCGTCAACTAGGTTCATGGAGAAGGTGAATTATATATTGTTCAAATCATAAATTCTAAGAGTGAGAATTTTTGCACCATGTTTAAATTTTCAGAAATTCCAAGAATAAAAAAATTATCATCAAAAAAATTAAGTTGGTTCTATTTTCAAATAATGTTTCTATATGTAGAGAGTTTAGCACAAACTCGATTCCAAAAAAAGTATAAAGTGTTAGATGACTAAAGAATTACTAGCTAATTCATGAAAGAGATGCTTATTCTTCTCTTAGTTATATTTATGCACTAGAAGGATATGAAATAGATTTTATATCAACTTACCATACGACAATCTTAGAGTGTTATATAAAGTATAACCATTATGTTAAAAGATGACATTATTTCTATAAAATATTTAATTAATAAATATAAAAATCATAGTATATAAATTGTATAAGGTCATAATTCTTTATTTAATTTATGTATATTTTACTTTTACCTTAAGATACATTATTGCATATAAAGAAAGTTACAATATACAATGAAGATTTCAGTTTCTACACGACCATGGCCAGTTTTAAAAGACTAAAACCTTATGTATAACATTTAATTAACCAAAATCTTTAAAGTAACTCACTATTGTGATGAACAATTCATCCATCAAGATGTATTACTGTAATATTAGAAAATTTTCTTTTACAAATAATCAAGTGTTAGCGCATTATGCTTTTGAGACAACTTTTCATTAGCTTAATGGTCTTCCGCCTCTTAACAATAATACAATTTTTTCCGATAATGTCTGATGAGATTGTTCCAACACCATCCTCAGCATTAGAAGAGTTGGCCAAAATCTTAGGTTAGTAATAATCATTATTTTCTTGCTTATTGTATTTGGAATAGCATACAATCCAATATTATCGTAGTTTTGATATTATAACTAATGATAAATAACACCACGTTCTACTCAATGTGAACCATATAGGAAATATGTATTGTGAAAAGTTATCTTCAATTCTTTTCATGTCAACCTAAAAGCTTGTTTCTTTAATTAAGTTTGCTATATTAGACCTTAGTTTTTATTGCTTCCTATGCTTGTTAAATTTTAGATCTTGTTTCAAAATATTTTACTAACTTGAATTAATTTTGTTCTTTAGCCATTGCTATCAAAGAGGTTATAGCTAGAGATGACATCAAATCAATCAATATAATACCTTTTATCATTCCTCCACTACATAATCCTATACACCCTATACACTTCTAGGCTCATTTTCTTAATATTATAAAAAATAAACTTTAATGCATTATGTGTTTTTATTATTTTACTTTGATGTAAACTTGAAATTACTAAAGTACATATCTCTCTAATATTATCGATAAAATTGAAACGGTTAAATGTGAACATGTAGAAAAAATAACCCAAATGAAATTCCAAATATCAACTTTCATCCATGACAAGCATTAGTACAACAAACGATTCTATGTTTACTTGAAAAGAAGGTTGGATATAACTATTAGCACATGAAATATAGTTATGTCATTATATTGCATAATTGTTCCAATATGATGTATTATTTCTCAATATTATTTAATTATATAATCTATTATCATAATTTGGTAATTCTTTAGAGCGGGTTAGAGTTCCAATTTCCACCACAAAAGCAGACCAACACACAAAATCCTCACTCCATTAAAATATAATAATAATCTTAGCTCTTATATTTTAATGATGAATAACTAACTTGATAGTTAAATGAAAAAATTTTAATTTCAAGTCACTAGTTGGTAATGAGTTAAAACATTCCAATTTTAATTTCAAGTCACTAGTTAGAGTTTCAATTTCAACCACAAAAGCAGACCAACACACAAAATCCTCACTCCATTAAAATATAATAATAATCTTAGCTCTTATATTTTAATGATGAATAACTAACTTGATAGTTAAATGAAAAAATTTTAATTTCAAGTCATTAGTTGGTAATGAGTTAAAACATTCCTATAAAAAAAAATGTCAATACCTTATTAGTTGCCCATGATGAACTTGTATTGGACCATTAAAATACAAACATCCTCAACTTTAAGTGGTTATAATCTTAGAGTAGGCAAAACTAAACTTTTATATAATTTATATGCAATTGTGACATATTAGATTTTTAATTTGTTTGACTTTTTAGTCCACTCCTTTTAAAAATCCATTATTAAAATTTATCTTTTTTAGAATATGAGTAAAAGAATTAACGTAAAACCAAAGATAAATAATTGTAAATATTTTTAGATTTGCAAACCATAAATAGAATAATGTTAACATCATATTTTGATTTAAATTATCATGAGATAATGGATATTTATTATAAAATTTTATTCTTTTGATTTAAAATAATCAACAAAGGACTCGAACAAGTCAAGTTAACAATTAATTCATCTATATTTTAATACTTTTAACTTGCACAAACGGGATCATCAACTCTATTCCTAGGCAAGGTGAACACGAAATTATTCAAATCATAAATTGTAATAGTGAGAATTTTCACTCCACGTTTAGATTTTCACATATTACAAGAATACGGAATTAACCACATAAAAAACTAAGCTGATTCGCTTTTCAAATAAGAATTCTATGCATGGAGAGTTTAGCACCATGCTTGGTATACTTCATCTCAAGAATAGCCTAACTTATTAAATGACTAAGGAATTACTTGCTAATTCATAAAGTAAATGCTAATTCCTCTCTTAGTTATATTTAGGCACTTGAAAGATATGAAATAAAATTTTTTGAATTTACCAAACCATAATCTTAATAGTGTTATATAAAGTATAAGTATCATGTTAAAAGATAATTGTATTCTTATAAAATATTTACTTTATGGATATAACAAGCATAGTTTATAAATTGTATGAGGTCACAAATCCTTATACAACTTTTATACATATCACTTCTACCATTTCACATATTATTACATACTAAGGAAGTTGCTATATATAATGGAGATTTTATTTTGCATTGATAGTTTTAAAATAATATAGCCTTATGCATAAAATTCAATTGATCCCAATTTTTTGATTACCTCACTCTTGTGATGAATAATTCATCCATCTAGACTTTACTTCAAGAATACTAAATTTATTTATTCTATGAATAATCAAGTGTTAGTCCATCTCATTTCGAAGCAACTTTTCATTAGCCTAACAATCTTCCTTCTCTTAACGACAATGTAATTTTTTACAGTAGCATCTGAATAGATTGCTCCAACATCATCATCAGAAATAAAATAGTTGGCTAAAATCTTACATTAGTAATAATCATTATTCACTTGCATATGATAGTTGGAATAATATACGATGAAGCATTATGATAGTTTTGATGTTAAAACTTATGATTAATAACACCAAGTTCACCTCAATATGGACCATATAGATAAGTGGTTTGTGAAATATTGTTTAGTTCTTTTAATGTCATCCAGAAAGCTTTCTTTTTACTAATTTGTAATATTATTTGACATTTTAGATAGTATAGTATGATTGCTAAAATTTAAATCTTGTTTCAAAATATTTTTCTAAAATGAATCACTTTTATTTTTTATCCATTGTTATAAAAGAGGCTATAGTTGGAGATGACATCAAATCTGTTAATATTAAACCTTTGGTCATACCTCCTCTTTATAATCCTGTACACCATACATCTCCTTGAGCTAATTTTTCTAATATCATAAAAAATGAATTGTAATGCATTATGCATTGTCATTATCATACCATGTGTCGAATAAAAAATGATAAAATAAAAACTCTAATGTTATCGATATAATTGATATGATTAGATGTCAATTTGAAGAAATAATTTCCCAAATGAAATTCTAAATATCAACTTTGGGTAATTATAGATTTTCCATAGTCATGACAAGTAATATTATATCAAAGAATACTCTTTTTCTATTTCTAGAAATAGAAACATTCAAGTTTCTAAGAAAAGAAGTTTTGACATCACTATTACTACATGAAATCAAGTTATATCATTATATTACAAAATTTTTTCAACAAGATGGATATTTTTATCGATATTATTCAATTATATAGTTTATTATTGTGACTGTGCAATTCTTGTAATAGGGGTAGATTTTTAATTTTCTCTATAAATGCAAACCAATGTACATAACATTCACTCTATTAAAATACAATTAGCTCATAGGTTTTGACAATGAATAACTGAGTCGCTAGTTAAATGAACAAATTCTAATTTCAAGTTACTAGTATGTACCAAGTCAAAAAATTCCTATAAAAAGAAACCGTCAATACATTATAAGTTGTCAATAATATAATAATGTTAGAGCATTAGAATATGCTCATCTTGAAACTTAAGTGGTTGTAATGTCAAAGTAGGCAAAACAAATATTTAAGATATTTTAATAAAATATCAATTTTATCTTCTTAGATTTTTATTATGTTTGACATTATAGTTTACTCCTTTATACAATTGATTTTTAAAATTCATCTTTGTTATTTAGCATGAGGGCAAACAAATTAATGCAAAACAATAGATATATTTTTACAAATATTTTTAACTTTGCTATACTTGTATACAATCATGATAACATCATATTATGACTTAAATTTTCATGACATACTTGATGTTTATTGAAAAGTTTTGTGCTTTTGATATAAAATATTGAATAAAGGTCTCGAATAAGTCAAATTGAAAATAATTTCATCTACATTTTAGTATTTTTAACTTGTACAAAGAGGATCATCGACTAGGTTCATGGAGAAGGTGAATTATATATTATTCAAATCATAAATTCTAAGAGTGAGAATTTTTGTACCATGTTTAAATTTTTAGAAATTCTAAGAATAAAAAATTTATCATCAAAAAAATTAAGTTGATTCTATTTTCAAATAAGATTTCTGTATAGAGTTTAGCACATACTCGGTTCCAAAAAGAGTATAAAGTGTTAGATGACTAAAGAATTACTTGCAAATTCATGAACGAGATGCTTATTCCTCTCTCAGTTATATTTATGCACAAGAAGGATATAGAATAGATTTTATATCAACTTACCATACAACAATCTTAGAGTGTTATATAAAGTATAAGCATTATGTTAAAAGATAACATTATTTCTATAAAATATTTAATTAATAAATATAAAAAGCATAGTACATAAATTGTATAAGGTGATAATTCTTCATTTAATTTATTTACATTTCTCTTCTATCTTAAGATACATTATTGCATATAAAGAAAGTTACAATATACAATGAAGATTTCAGTTTCTAAATGACCATGGCTAGTTTTAAAAGACTAAAACCTTATGTATAACGTTTAATTATCCCAAATCTTTAAAGCAACTCACTCTTGTGATGAACAATTCATCCATCAAGATATATTACTGTAATATTAGAAAATTTTCTTTTATAAATAATCAAGTGTTAGCCCATCATGTTTCTAAGACAACTTCTCATTAGCCTGATGGTCTTCCTTCCTCTTAATGATAATATAATTTTTCCCGATAATGTCTGATTAGATTGCTCCAACACCATCTTCAGTATTAGAAGAGTTGGCCAAAATCTTATGTTAGTAATAATCATTATTTTCTTGCTTATTGTATTTGGAATAGCATATGATCCAACATTATGGTAGTTTTGATATTAAAACTAATGATAAATAACACCATTTTCTACTCATTGTGGACCATATAGGAAATATGTATTGTGAAAAGTTATCTTCAATTCTTTTCATGTCAACCTAAAAGCTTGTTTCTTTAACTAAGTTTGGTATATTAGACTTTAGTTTTTATTGCTTCGTATGCTTGTTAAATTTTAGATCTTGTTTCAAATTATTTTACTAACTTGAATTAATTTTGTTCTTTAGCCATTGCTATCAAAGAGGTTATAGCTAGAGATGATATCAAATCAGTCGATATAAAACCTTTTATCATTCCTCCACTATATAATCCTATACACCCTATACACTTCTAGGCTCATTTTCTTAATATAAAAAAAAAACTTTAATACATTATGTGTTGTCATTATTTTACTTCGATGTGAACTTGAAATTATTAAAATACATGTCTCTCTAATATTATCGATAAACTTGAAACGGTTAAATGTGAACTTATAGAAAAAATAACCCAAATGAAATTTCAAATATCAACTTTCATCTATGACAAGAATTATTATAACAAATTGTCATAGACTTAGCTGGAATTGCCTAAGTTGTGAGGCACCCTTGCGCCCAAGACACGAACTTAGCTTGAGTTGCCTAAGTCGCAATGCACCCTTGCACCAACTTCTCAAACTTAGCTGGGATTGCCTAAGTCTTGAGGCGTCCTTACGGCATATACGTTCGCAAAGGTTCAGCCTAGTTGAAACCTCGTACAAGTCCCGAAGGACTTGTAAAATAGAAAGTTGATTAGATTGAAAACGAGCGATGGACAAGTCCCGACATCTCGCAAAGAGGGAAGCTTTACAAGTAATTCAGCAAGCACCTTGTGTGCATAGGAGTAAAGAGATGACTGAGGAAAACAAGGACTTTAGAAGGTAGAACAAACAATTGCAAGTCCACAAACAACTACTCACCGAGTGCCGGGTGTGAAGGCAAGTTCCCATCAAGAAAACATACGAACTTGTGAAGATTGTTCAACGCCTAATAATATACCGAAGCCCCTTTCCAACCCTATGCCACCTAGGGGGTTCCAGGTTGTTGAGATGGCTGAAATTTCGCGCGGTGCAGCGAGCTGCAGAAAATAGCCATTTTGGGGCTTTTTGACTCGGCGCGGTGAGCGGTTGCACTATGCACTGCAACTTATTTGAACATGTAATTTTATAAGCAAAAACACATGAAACCAAGGCAACACAGGCTGCCATGTCTCTGTTCAAGCATGTTGAATCTCGGATTTTGATGATGAAACCAATTGATAAGTGTTTATGTTTTAATCTGCGATTTGAGTGATACAGGATGCTTCGATCAGGATGAGACAATTAAAGCAGGAAGAATCATGTTATGCTAGAGGAAAACATGTCAGAAAATTGGACGTCGAGTCGGACGATCAGTCGATGTATTGACAAAATGCTTCGGGCCATGGATTCGGGCATCGAGCCAAGAAGAGCGGATATTGCGCCAAGGATATCAGAGTTGTGGAGCCAACTGGCCGATTGGGCAATAGGCCGCAAGAGAGGACGATGCGCCGAAGAATCGGACGAATCGTCAAAAGACTAATGATATGCCGGACAACATGATTAATGCTTAGTATTAATTGTCTAGATCGAAGTATGTTTTTACATGTGTAGGATTAACTACGATAGCAAGGCATGAAGTAAAATGAAGTTCTGAAGTCAAGGACGCGATTTCGTTGGGAGTTCGAGAGTTCGTCGGAAGTTCGGACGTTCGTTAGAAGTTCTGGCGGAACTAGCCGAGAAGTCTCGGAGCTTGCTAGAGAAGCTCATCGTAACTCGCCAAGAAGATCGTCGTGAAGTCTAGGAGCTTGCCAGGAGTCCATCGGAACATTGTCGAGAGATCGTTGGAAGTTCGCCGGAAGATCACCGGAAGAAACTAGACTTACAGACTTGTTTAGCTTAGAATATACCTTAGGAATCATAGTTAGTACGTAATTGGGTTTGAATTTGGGCCAACCCAATTATGAGCCAGCTAGGCCCATGTAAGGATTGTGTTGGACCTAATGAAAGGCCCAAACAGTGTCCCAAGAAGTGGCACCGTCGTGGCACAGTCTTCAAGACAGTGTCAAGCGGTGGTACCGCCCCTGGCAGGGTGCCAGGCGGTGGTACCGCCCAGCATAACATCCCAAGTGGTGGTACCGCTAGATTGGGCAGTGGTACCACCCAATGCAGTGTTAGTGTCAGACTGACACTAGCGGTGGTACAGCCCAACGCTGGCGGTGGTACCGCCCAGTGCTGGCGGTGGTACCACCCGTGCCCGAGAAACCCGGGATGAAATATTTTTAGGCTCCAAGTTTGAATCAACTTGAAGCCTATAAATACCCCTCTCATCCCTGGTTAACATACATAAGCACAGAGAGTTTTAAAGTAAGAAAATGCTACTACAATCTCTTTAGAAATTCCCTCCACTCTAAGTTTAGAATTTTGTAAGAGATGAGTGTGTGTGCTTGTAATAGTTGTCTCCTAAAACTGGTAAAAGGAGAAGAGGGGTGTAAGAAGGAGGTTGATCTTCACCTATTAAAGGAAGATCGATAGTGGATGCCGGTGGCCTTAACATAAGAGGAATCGGTGGAGTGGATGTAGGTCATGACGACCGAACCACTATAAATTGGCGTGTTCTCTGGTTTGCATTTCTGTTTAGCAATTTACCTTTAACTGCAAACCTCTTTACTTGCTTTACATCCACTATGCTTTTCCGTATGCTTTCAAAGTTAACATCTTTACGAAACCGGTTTTAATCGTACGAAGGTTTTTTAAGATGTGATTTTACCGCTGCACTAATTCAGCCCCCCTCTTAGTGCCGGACCCGATCCTAACAAAGCATGCAAAAGCGACGAATAGTTCGTTGAACGAACTTTTTGCGAGTGCGCAACGACCGTTCGTGGCATTCTCCCCCATTTAAACTGTTGTCGCTCTCGTCGACGCTTGTTGGTAATTGTTAATAATTGCTTCTTCATATCGTAGGGCATCTTCGGGCTCCTAACTGACTTCAGTTCGGGGAAACTTTCACCACTTCACCAAGTACACGATCTGCTCAGCTCCATTGGGTAGCTTTATCTTGCGATCTGCTAGAATAGTTTCAACTCGCTTCTCGTAGGAGGCTTTGTAATATCCTTCATTTCTGAAATTCATGTAAGGACCTATTTGAAAATCGGAGGAGCTATATGTAAATATAAAAATTTCAAGGACAAAACTGTTAAGATGCAAAAAAAGAGAAAAAAAAAAGGGAAAGGGTGGCGGTTTTATCCCACCGCCTCCCACGCTCTCTGTTTCCCATGGGAAACAAAGAGAGAAGCTGTGGGGCGTTAAGGAGAAGAAGAAGAACAGGGAGAAGAGAAAAAGAGGAGAAGAGAGGGAAGAGGTGTTAAGACCGGAGCGGGAGAAATACCGGGCTCTGATACCAATTGTTAGGACCGGAGCGGCACTAAGAGGGGGGGGTGAATTAGTGCAGCGGTAAAGAACAATAAACTTTCGATGATTTAAACACTTTCGGAAACTTCGTACGATAAAAGCAACGTTTCGCTTGAAATCGTTTCGATTGCGTTTTAACTTAAAGGCATACGTAAGAAGGAGAGAAAGAAGTAGAGCATCAAAGTGAAGATGGTTTGCAGTAATGTAAATGACAATAAGAAAAACGCAAATCGATTTACAATGGTTCGGTCATGCGACCTACATCCACTCCTCCGATTCCTCTTCCGTCGAGGCCACCGGCATCCACTAATGATCTTCCTTTACTAGGCGAAGATCAACCTCCTACTTACACCCCTCTTACAACCTCTTACAAGTGGTTCACAGTTTTACAAAGATTTCAATGAAAAGAAAGGAGGTGAACACTAAAGCTATTGAAAACAAGACTTTTCCTAAAGCTTCTCTCAACTTCTAACTTCTCAAAAGGTTACT
>LVTN01000865.1:83982-129845 GCA_001649415.1 Musa itinerans | reverse complement strand
TTATTTATAATAAATTTTAACTAGCATGTTAGTCTTACTAAGCTCCTCATATGATTCTCTTAAATTTTTTAAGAGTTTCATAGCAAATACGTGGTGAATTAGTTATAGAATAAATTATATAATCAATCTATTAAACAATTATGAACTATTCAATCTTAGATTTTTAATGATAAAATTAATTAATAAATTTGATAAACTAATGTGCTATTGAGATATGTGATGGAGAAAATACTTTGATCATATACTCGGACATTTAAATGTTAAGGAAGAAAGTTTTACATTGTGTCAAAAATTATCATACAAAAAAATAGATATCAAGTTAGAGGATTGATTGATATGTCGAAGAATGAACTTCATATATAGGTTTAGGTATCATGTCAAAAGGATTAGATATCACACTAAAGATCAAAAGTCATGACGAAGTCGACATGCTTGAGGATTAGGCAATATGCCAAATGATAGAGGGATATACGAAGATTTGAAGAAAGTGACGAAAGATTGGATAACATATTGAAAGAGTGGACAATATGTCGAAAGCTTCAAAAATATATTAGTTGAGTAGTTGATGAATCAAGGTCTTGGTTAAGATAACTTTAAACCAATTTGAGTCAATATTACGTTGAAATAAAGCTTATTTATGGGCTTGAAGTTGAGCCGAATTTAGATTACTAGAAGGCCTAAACTACTTGTTGAATCTCAAATTTTAATGATGAAATCAATTGATGAAATTATAATCTAATATCCGTTTGAGTGATGCAAGACTAACCTCGATTAAGGGAAGACAATTCGATTAAAGCAGGAAGAATTAGATGTTGGGCCAAGTGAACATGTTAGAAGATTGGACATTGGTCGGAGGATCAGTTGATGTGCCGATAGAAGGACTTCGTGCCTTGAGTTTGGGCATCGGGTCAAAGGATCGGACATTACGCCAAGGAGATCGAAAGTTTCTGACAAAAAATCGTTTCGTAAAGGTATTAACTTTGAAAGCGTATGGAAGAGCATAGTGGATGTAAAGCAAGTAAAGTAGTTTGCGGTAAAGTAAATTGCACAAGAGAAACGCAAACCAGATTTTTATAGTGGTTCGGTCGTCGTGACCTACATCCACTTCGCCAATTCCTCTTCCGTCGAGACCACCGACATCCACTATCGGTCTTCTTTCAATGAGCAAACATTAACTACCCTTTTATACTCCTCTTCTCCTTTTCACATGTCTAAGAGGCAACCTTTTACAACCCTCTTTTATAAGGTATCCCTCTCACACCTCCCTTAGAACTCTCTCTAAGCTTTGGGAGGAGGGAACTCAACTTTCTAAGGTTTACAACTTTAGAATCATAAGAATTTGCTCAATATTTCTTTCTAATCCATGCAGAAATAGTTGGGGTATTTATAGGCCTCAAATGGATTCAAATTTGGAGCCAAAAATTCAAACCACTGAAATTTTAGAGTACGGGTGGTACCACCGCCTGCAGTCTGACATTGGGCGATGCCACCGCTTAAAAGACTGTGTATGGGCGATACCACCGCCTGACACAGTCTCGGTGATTGTGTCACAACGGTTTCACTTGTTTGGTCACTGTTTGGGCCTTTCTCTTGGCCTAACTGTCCTCTAATTTGGTTGGCCCAATTCTAATCATAATTATGTGCTAAATATGAATTTTAAGACATTTACTAAGCTAAACAAAGTCTATAAGTCTAGGTTTCTTCCGGTGAGCTTCCGGCGATCTTTCGGTGAACCTTCGACAATCTCTCGGCAATGTTATAGCGGACTCCCTGTAAGCTCCTGGACTTTATGAAGATCTTCTTAGTGAGTTCTAATGAGCTTCTTTGGCAAGCTCATAGACTTCTAGGCTGGTTCTGCCAGAACTTTCGATGAACTCCCAACGAAATCACGTTCTTGCAGGACTTCACTTTGCTTTATGTCTAGCTATCGTAGTTAATCCTGCACATGTAAAAACATACTTTGATCTAGACAATTAATACTAAGCATGAATCATGTTGTCCGGCATGTCATTGGTCCATCGATGCTTTGTTCGATTCTTCGACGCATCGTCCTCTCTTGCAGCCTATTGCCCAATCAGCTAATTGACCTCCGCAACTTCGATATCCTTGGTCCAATATCCGCTCTTCTTAGCCCGATGTCCGAATCCATGGCTCAAAGCCTTCTGTCGATACGTCGACCGATCCTCCGGTCCGACGTCCAATCTTCTGACATGTTTTTCTCCAGCCCAACATGATTCTTCTTGCTTTAATTGTCTCATCCTAATCGAAGCATCCTACATCACTCAAAACACAGATTAAATCATAAACACTCTCAATTGGTTTCATCATCAAAATCTGAGATTCAACAATAGATACATACTTCTTGGAACATAAAAATTATTATTTAAATGTTTTATTAAGTTACATAAATAAGTCCAAAAAGAAAAGATTTTATAATTTTATCTATTCGTAGTTATCATGGTGGTAAATTTAAAAGTCTTAGTTTTATGACTTAAATATGTATAACCATAACTTCTTGCTCTAGGAAATCAACAATAAAATGGAGTTATTGAAAAAATATATATATAAACTTACAGTAAATGGCTAGGACCATGCTCAATAAATATAGTTTACCTAAATATTTTTTGATTAAAGCTATTAATACAGTTTACGAATGAGGTCCTTATTATGTCACATTTATCTAAAAATCCTTATGAGTTATGAAACAATAAAAGATCTAACATTTCATATTTTAAAATTTTTTATTATAAATATTTTATTTTAAATAACAATTATGCTTTAAAAAAAGTTGATGCTAAATTCAATGAAGATATATTTTTTATACTCTTTTATTTCCAAAGCTTATAGAGTTTTAATGATGATTGTTTTGAACTTGAAAAATTAAATTTGAATGATAATTTCACTCTCCAAAATAACTTGGATACATTTATTTACGAAGAATTCTCACCCAAAGAATGAAAGTATGTAGATGTACATCCTAAAAAACTAATTATTGAGAATATATTAAAAAATATTTTAAACTAATTTTTTAAAAGAAAATTATGTAGATGCTGTTTTTTTATTTCAAATTAAATCTAATGCATTGATGATGCTCTTAAAGATGACTCAGGCCTCGGTAATACATGAAAAGCTAAATTAATTTTGAAAAATAAAGTTTAAATGCTTATTTATAGACCTAATGATCATTTTGTAACACTAAATGAGTCTTTAAAAATAAGCAAAACAAACAAAGTGTCATGGTTTGAAACAAAACTAAATTAGTAGTCAATTGTTTTAATTAAGAAGAAATATAGATTATAAAGGAACCTTTGCTTTTGTAACTAGACTTGAGATCATAAGAATACTCATTGTCTATACTTGCTTTAAAAATTTTAAATTATTTTAAATAGATATTAAAAATATTTTTCTTAATGATTTTATTTTGGAAGAAGTTTATCTTAAATAATAACTTAGATTTAAAAATAATTTTTATACGAATTATATTTACAAATTGTCTAAGACTCTCTATGAGTTAAAACAAGCTCCTAAGGCTTGGTTTGAGAGACTTAATTTTTTAAAAGATAAAATCAATACTATATTATTTATTAAATATTTTAATGATAATATTCTTATTATTTAAATTTATATTGATGATATTATTTTTCACTCTACTAATAAACCTTTATGTGAACTATTTGCAAAAATTATAATATTAATGGGTGAACTAATATTTTTCTTAGGCTTACAAATTAAATAATATAATGATAAATTTTTTATCAATTAGACTAAGTATATTCATGACCTACTTAAAAGATCTAACATGAAAAATTTCAGACTATGTATACACATGAGTGTATCTATAAAATTGAACATTGATATTAGTAGTGAAATTTTTGATGAACTATAGAGGTATGATAGAAAGTTTATTGTATCTTAATACTATAAAAATTGATATTATGTTTAGTGTAGATCTTTATGTTAAGTTCCAATCAAATCATAAATAGTCTTATCTTAAGGTTATAAATACTTAAAATTAACACTATTACTAGGGTTATGGTACGCTAAATATGATAATCTTGAGTTGATTACCTAAGGTAATGCTGATTTTATAGGATGTAGAATAGATATAAAAGGTACATTTGGAACTTATTAGTTTCTAAGCTAAGCACCTATTTCTTGGTCATCTAAGAAGGAAGATTGTGTTGTATTATCTACGGCTGATAGCTGAATTGAATATATTATGATAAATGCAGCACAAGTTATTTGGATGAGTTTTCTAAATTATGCTTGAAAAATATCTTTATAAAGTATGATAATACTAATACAATTTGTTGACAAGTGAGGAATAATTTAATTTTATTAAAAGAAAATATTTAAATAATGATACATGGCCCATAGATTAGGTCATCGTCCCTTCCATGATTAGGGTTTCTGAACGTGGCCTCCACCAGAGGAGATGTAGCAAGGGTTTGGGAGTACCCATAACTCAAAATTTTATATGATAAGCTTATCATATAAACTCATCTGCCACTCCTCATAGGTGGACAAGACCTCGTCAGGATCCAGCTCTGAATAGAGCGCCACATGACTTTGGATCCAATCTAACTTCGCCTCTAGTGAAGCATCCAGTTGTCATTCCCCCACTCTTTTAGATTTCCTGAAGAGGTTGACCCAAGAAGTGGGTGCTGCTTCCAGTAGAATCACATTCGGGCCTTTCATCATCATTATCGCCAACTGATGATGCAGTTGCTATTGTCATGTGTTCGCCCGCAAATTAGAAAAAAAAAATAGGGGTAGAAGAGGGGCTTACAAGGGAGGATGGGTGACAGTGAAACTTCTAGTAATTAAGAGGGAGAAAGAAATCCAATAAGGCAAAATAAAACTTTGAAACTCATATTAAACACTGTTTTTAATACAGATAAAGTCTGGAACAGATGACAAAGAATGCATTTAACCTTTCAGGTCTGAAACTTGAGGCCTTGGAGTCAGAAGTAATAAGTGGATTTGAGATGAGAACTGTTGTCAATTGCTTCCATGTTAAGTACCTCAAGGAAACATGTGTTTTATCCTGTCCAATGCAACATAATCTTTAACTTGGAGTCAGCAAGCTGTCTCCTTGTCTCAGTGCAGAAGTTGGATGGCAGAAAGCACAGCATTAGGAAACCACATGCTGAACCTGACCACATTTATTCTCTTTGTTTGCATGCATGTTATCCCTACTCATGGAAGGCAGTACAAAACATAGCAGCTTGTACAGATTAGCATCCTCAGTACCTTCCATAAGTAATCAGCTTTGTACTACTGATAGAGGACAGTTTATGATCAAATAGGTTTATGAATTAGATGGAAGAAACAGAGGTCTACTGGATATTATGAAGGGCATTATACTTTGGCAAACTAAACAGTGATTTTAATGTTGATGCCACTTCAGCTATTGCATGTATGGAGTGCTGACAACGAAAAATATCCTGAAGGAACCCTAGAATCAATCAGGTATCTGATGAAAGTGGTCCATATTTTTCTTGATAGAATGTGGTCCTCACCTTCCTCGGATCGCTGATTACTCAATAATTCAGTAGTACTTTCTTATACTACTCTTCCTTCATCACCATTATTGACAGTCAAATGCATTGGAGAGATCATATCACCTTTGCGCATGCGCTGATATTTCCAGAATAAAAAGAATTATTCCCTTGCATGAGTTGAGTTTTCTCACTACAATGACAACAAGGAGGCACATGGTGCATACAATTCTTAGTGTTCTTTGCATGCTGGAGATCAAAAGGTTCTTGATTGCTTCTTTAGATGGAGTGTTGAGTGGAGGAAATATTTGGAGATTCTTTTTTCTTTTATGAAGAAATTTTGAAGATTTTGGCAATGAAAGATGATGAGTAGTGTTTATGGATGTATTTCTAACACTGCAGATTATTTGCTCAACTTCCTAAAAAGAAATAACTTTTTTTTTGTTAAGTCACATGACAACATATATTCAGACCAGTTAAATCAAAGAGGAATAACTCAGCTAAAATGACTATTTCACAATTCTCCAATTAAAAGTAAAAGTTGTGGGATTTAGTTGCGAATCGACAAATAAATACAAATTGACTGAAGGATCACTGCAGGATAGCATTCAGTAGCTGTACCTGGAGTCAAATACATTTTCTAAGCTTGTATCAACAAAGGCATACACCAGTCCTTATCAGTGACTAAAACATTTGTAGAGTGCCTTGTAAAGTATTTATTGTTCGACAAATTCAAATATCAATCTTGACCACTCAGAAAGCTATTATATTATCACAAAAATTTTCAAGGTTGCAACCCTTAATTGATGTATTAGACTATAAACAAATTGAAATGATATTATTAACATTGCCATTGAGTAGTTGGATATGTTCATTAGATCATTAACATTTTGCCACATCAGTTTGACATTAATGTAGTGCTAACTGGTTTATATTTCAACCTTCCATGTGCTAATGTAGACCCTATGTCAGCACCTAATAGATAATATATTATTACATGAATGTGATTTCGATACATCATTAGTTTCTCTCAGTTTACAATCAAATACACTGATACATCATGGTATATGCATTTGGATATTTTGGGTAAGTAGTGTCCCTATGAATACGCTGGCCACGAACAGTCAAAATTAGTACTTCTACCTGTAAAGAGGCCCAATTGTGAGTTGGAAGTGTCTTTAACTACTTGGTTTTACTGCTCAGGATAACACATTGCACAAGGCTACTCACAACCATCATTTTCTAGTACAACAAATCCAATAGTTGGAGTGATCAGTGAATTCTTACATGCCATGGCATTATCTGGGAGACACAGATCTCACACATTGAGAGAAAACAGATACAACCTACCAATGCTCACCTGCAGAGACTCTCCTGCAAGTTTCATTGTTCAGAAAGCCAGCAGAAACCAGCCAACAAATTCATTACTATCATACAATTTGGAATAAGAAGCAGAAAGACAAGATATGAAAATGACTATAATGTTGAACAATCTAATCGGCAATAGCCATGTGTTACAAAGAACAAAGCTTCCTTCTGTTGTCAAAGACCAGCAGATGCATGTTGCCTTGCTGACACAAGAAACGGTTGATCCACTCTGTAGACTTCAACTAAGAAAGATTGCCTATATGGTTGGAGAAAACACAGAAAGAAATGTTGAGGCAATTGTGTTTATTTGAGCCACGACTAATCTCTCCTCAGAACCAGATACTTCAAGAACCTGTCAGAACAATGAAAGCAGTTCGAGCAATATTAGTTAGTTAGTGGATAGCCTAATGCAGCAAATGATGCCTAAGAAATACCAAACCACCTTTGGATGAGTAACTATGTCTTCCTGAGTCAATGATGCATGTTCCTTTACCCTGCTGATCTGCTCAAAACAGTGGAAAATTTTGAGTAACTCAGAAAATAGATAACCAAATAATTAATATACAAGTAACTCAGAAAATAGATAACCAAATGATCATTCATATACAGACCGACATCGTGAGAGGAGGATAGACAAAGAAGAATATGCCTTGGGGGTAAAGCAACACCCTTGTCTAGACCTTCCTGAACACAAACTTGTCCAGTCAAATGTGAGCTTTAAATGCTAAAATTGGTATAAGAGAACCAAGATAAGAGAAAAAAGTAGAGATGCATAGATGTTTCTTCTACTTGGGACTAGTGGAACTTAGATAGCCTAGTCTGTCAGCCAGTAAACCAATATCATTATCATCGCCTCCTTTCCTACTCTCTGATCTGCCCTTCTCCCCTTCAATCTGTTCGTTCAACAATTCCTCCCAGAACTCATCATTCAATTCTATATCTCCACCTTCTTCTTTCACCTCTTGTTTGTCCTCATCCTCCTTATTCCTTCCACGTCCTTGTATTTTCAGCGCTAAATCTTCCAATTCCAAGACTTCAGGGCCATAATTCCCTTCTATTTGTCCTGTTTCAACATCAAATGGAGGCTCAATCTCCTGACTCTGGCTTGTCTCCCCTTCACCATGGTAGGGCCCTGCTTCTATAGGTCGTCTCCTTTTCTTTGAAATGGCTTCCTCGAGCTCTTTTCTTTTCCCTTGCTGCTGAACCAGTTGCTGAAAGAAGTCAGGGCTTTGTAGAGCACGTGCCAAGAAGTTCATCATCTGTTGCTGTCTTTGTTCTGTGCATTGTAACCTTTCTTCCATGGCTTGAAGCTCAGCTCTAGTGTTCTGCTGTTCCTGCCTTAACTTTACCACCTCTGCCATCAGAATGTTCTTGTCCCGCTTTAACCTGTTAATCTCTCCATCTAGCCCGAAATGCCCAACTTCAAGGAATGGCCCTGTGGATTGCTGCCTTGGAGGAGGATAAGAAGGTGGTTTCCTTCTTTTGATGGTCTTGAGGAGATGCTTTTGTCCTCTAAGAAATCCTTCATTTGCAAATTCCCATCTATCTGCGTCCACCTTCCTAAAACCCTGAGGAAACCAAGACTTAGTAGCTGGACTTGAAAGAAAGTGATAAAACAAGTAGGAAAAAACAGACTATCAAATGAAGCAATCTGGCAAATTCTTTTGAATTTGAGAGACTTGAAGCCTATCATATTACAGAAGTTCCAGTAGTGAAATGATGGTTGATGAGAAGCCTCAAGCATGATAGTCTTCCAATCCATCCTCTAAAAACAAAAATTTGGTGCAGGTTAATAAACATAAAAAAGATGAAAGAATACAATGGCAGGACAACGAATATGTGTATGCTAATAATTTTACCTCTAAAAGAACTTTTACAGCAAGAGAAATTTCAACATACATAATCTTTCTGTTTCTTTATATTGTTTCTTCTCCCTGGCCTTCTACTATTAATATAACAGATAATAGTTATCGGTAAATCTGTTCTATCTTATATTAAATTAAAAATTATTGTATAAGGAATTCTAACCATTTCAATGATCATTGATAACAAAGAAGGATATAAGGTACTTAGTTCTTCTGCATCAGTGAGTTGATTTGCAAGAAGTGATCTGCCATTTGAGCATCTGCTCCAGTTCTAAATGGTTCCGAGAATTTAGTGCATGTCAGAATAAAAGATGATGCAAAAATCACTCAGTTGGACTCAACATATTTCAGTTTTTATCAACTTCACACTGAAAGCACATTCCATTACAAAGAAAAAAAAAGACACCCATAATAGCATCATAAAGGTGCAAAGATAGAGAATAATAACCAGTGTAGTTTTTGCTAATTGTTGCCGGAAAAAAAAAGTAACCGAGTATAATGTGAGAGTTGATGTACTGTGACTACAGAAACCTATGCGAAAACTTTATTGCTAGTATTTAAATGCTAGAACTTTTCAAAATCCGGATATTAAACCCACTGAAGCATGACAATATGAATGAAACAGAATGACCTACTCCGTATGAATCACTCCCTCATCTAAATAGCCAAGATATGAGGAAGGTAAGATGAGACTTTAAATTACTTTCATCTGACAGGAATCCAATTTTAATGCTAAAGAGAAACTGAAAATTAATAGGCAAGAAGAATCACTTGTTGTTTCTATATGGTTTTAATAAATTGGTGTCTCAACTTAGTGACCAATTTTACTGCCAACAATGACTATTTTATGATTCAAAATTGACAGTTATCTACAAATTATTTATATAATCAAACTATATCAAAGTGTTGGCTGATTGGATTTTCAAAACTTCTCTATGCTCTCATCCAGAAAGAAAAAAAAATAAATCAACACAAAACTTCTTGATGCACTTAATCTCAATGCTCTAAGTCCCTGACAACCTGGTGCCAAAGGCTGTCAATAAGATCAACTAGAACATGCTGGATGTATATATTTCAACAATTGAAAAGAATGTTAATGCAACAACTTTAGATAATATAGGGCAAAAACTGTAAATCAAAGAGTCAAATTCCAACCCATTGTCCAGTCTAATGATGAACAAATCAAAATCAACGAAAGCCACATAACAAACTCCAAAATCGTTGCAATCTTCCAAATTCTTAAGTTTTATGACAAATTATAATCCGCTTTGAATATAAATATACCTTGTGCACACAAGAAATACTGAGATGCAAAAAGAAGTCATTTGCACCTAAATCCCAAGGAAGATAAAGGAAAAAATAAATTCCAACTTCGTCCTCTTTCCGCATGCAAAGAACTAAACAGAATCATATGAAAATCCATACAGGCATTACGTCAAACACTTACATATGTGTTGAGTTGCCTCACGAAGCTGGAGAAATTGCTGTGCTTGAAGTATCGTGGCAGCAGAGTCATAGCAAAGGCGTGGGGATCCCAGACCACGAAGCTGTTACTCGTGAGGCTCCATGAGACCACCTGATCGGTTAACGGGTCGTCCACCATGTCGAAGGTCTTCGTAAGGAAAGGCGGCGGCCCAACTTCCTGCAGTCCCTTCATGGGCCGAGGAGGCTCCACTGGAGGAACTTGTGTGTAAAAGGAACTCGCTTCCAGGTACTCCTCGTTCACTATATCGAGAAGTGGATCCATGATTGAAACCAAGACCTACTTCAAATTAGAATAAGAGCTTTGGTACGGCATCCACCAAATACAACAATCTCCAAAGAAAAACATGTAAACTAAAATTAAAGATCAACAAAGATAAATCTTCTTGACCGGATCAAAGATAGCAAGATATAGACAAATCAAGCAGAGCAAGATGAGACTTTTGATTCAAGAAATGCAAAGTAATCGACAAAAACAAATGAAAATTTACCAATGCATAGGAGTGGCTACGAAACAAAATTCAAGAGTCAACAGTTGATTCTTTTCGGGTGTAAAAGCAATTAGGCAAACCAACCGTCGCAATAGAACGAAAATAGGAAAAGGAGGCGCGGGATCAAGAAAAGGGACGAGAGTAAGATATGGACTCGCCTGCAAATATATGTTCACTCTGTTCAGGGAACAGCGGATCAAACACGGTAAGACGCAATCTTACTGACTGGCAGAGGAAGAGGAAAGGATAAGATGGCGGTGGGACAGTGTGAGCTCAACACTTGATAAAACGCGCTGCGTTACAGCTCGGTGGTTCGGCGAGCGGTGAGAGATATTTCTTCGTCGTCGACGTCGGTGGAAGCCGGAAGGAAGGGGTTATAAGCGGGGACTGAAAATAAAATAAGGGGGTGAATGGAAGTTTCTAGACTAACGGCGTGGGGCCCGGGGTATCGTCTTCGCAGGGAAGCTTCTAGAGCCACGTAGCACGGAGGAAAGATCTCGTGGGAGCCGTCGTCTTTGCCTCGCGCCGCCCGCTGCGGTGATTGGTCACCCAGGTGGGCCTCGGAGTTGTGGGGGTCTCCACCGCCTCTCGTTGGCGCACCTACGTGTCTATTCAAACGCGGACAAAACGCCCGCCGACCTCGGTCGAGATTCGAGATTGGGGTCGTCATTTCCTGAGTTCACCTCCAGCTGTCCTTACACAATCATCGTCCAGGAAACAAAGACTTCTCATTGGTCGGATTGGTGGGTTCCATTGACACCAGACTGTGATGACAAAGTGGAATAGTTAAAAAGACCGCCTCTCAATCAAGCTTGAGCATTCATCAAACCGTTAGATTTAGATCAACATCAAGGTATGAAACCAACGGTGAATTTTGTACTTTGAGATTGGCGAATAGAAAACCAACGGTGGAGAAGGCTGTCGATAACTTCGAGTGCATCTTTATTTATTTATTTTATGTAGGCCCTCTTCTTCAATTTTTTTACATGTTGCATCAATTTTTAGTGTATTATAAATCTTCTCTACTAATAGATATTTATTTTTGTACCCGTACCCGTTTCAAATACATGTAACGAGTAGAAAAGTTAGATTTATGTGTTACCTGGTAAAACCCGATCCGAGACAATTCGATCCGCATGCTTAAAGAAGATTTCATAAAGCCCTTGAACATACGTAAACTTCCAGTGCGCCTATCGTTTTCTCGCATCGCGACACGTGGCCCTCTCACTTACCTCTCCGACACGCGATCATCTCTTTGGTGGCCGAAACCCTAACGTTCGAACGTTAGAGGGTTGTTGTTTCGGTGGCGGAGGGGAACTGCGCCTGGACGCGGATGATGCCGTGCTGCCCGCCGATCGCGGCCGTTCCAATGTGGGCCCCGGAGCAACGGTGAGGTTGCCGCTCTGATTCCTTGCGTTTCGTATTTTCCGAAAGTATCTCTTGAAGGGTCGATTGTTGATCTTCTCAGAATGCTTTGAGATGAGGTGGAGCAACTCATCGCTTTTAAGATTCTTCTGGGTGCTCTGAGAATGAGGTGGAGCAACACATCGCTTTTAAGATTCTTCTGGGTGTTCTCAGGAAAGAGTTTTCTTGACATGTCAAATAACCGTTCGGTTGGAAAGAGTCGTTTTCTGCTGTTAGTCATTACGGGATGTTCTGAGATGCACTTCGAACTCGGAGCTCGGTGAAACGCGTTGCAGTTGTGTGAAGATTCATCTTTTTCAAGAAATGTTGGGTTCTTTTGGGTTATCAAGAAAGGGTTTTCTAGGATCCTCGGAATGTCAAATGTCGCAGAAATGTGGATAAGAAAGCGTTTTCTTTTCGTTTTCTGGAATTAAAATAGATCAATAAATAAAAAAAGATAATTCTCCCAGAAATGTTGATAAGAGTTTTTTAGATTTTTGTTTGGGTTTTATTTCTAACCAAACATCTGAAAGGGTTTCTCAGTGGAAAACCATTTTCTATGAATTTTTCCTTGCAGTTAAATAATGGTTTTATTGTATGACTTTACATTTGTGCTAGTAGCTTATCTTCTTATGTTCTTGTAGGTATGAAATGCAATTTTTATGCTTCGACGATGGTGTTAGAACTGCTAACAATTAGAATCTAGACTCCTGCATGTAAGATGATGCTCTAAATCATATTCTTCTAAATTATTAATTGTCAATGAAGAGATTTTTTTTTGTGCATAAAGAGAGTTTAAGCCTTTCTCAGTCTCATTCTTCTTCTAGTTGATAATAAAAAAATGAGAAATTGAGATACAAATTCTCGATGGTGTTTTTCTAGGATGAGATTGCATAGATCGCCTCTTGTGGACCCTTACTTTCAGGAGCCTCATGCAGGTCATGCCGTTTCCTAATGTTTTAATATTTTCATTGTTAGAAAATTGATCTCTATGTTCTCAGATCTTTGAAACAAAAATTTTGTGCTTCCAAAGCTTTTATTGATCAAAATCACTACAATAGAACAAGTTGCTTGACCCCAAGTCATTAAGCTATGATGCAAACACTAATCATTTTCTCTTAGACCCTGTTCTAGTAATTGCTGTATGATATGGCATAGGTTTTTGAAACTTATTTGAAACACATGACAAAGGCACGATACTGATGTCGTTTATAGCTTATTTTTTGTATAATAAGACATGCTTGAAACTTTTCAAAGTTCTTTGAAACTTATAATCATGTTATGATGTTTTGGTTGGTCTTCTATAGTGACTAATTCTGTCCATTATTATGTGCAACGATTTGTTTTTTTTTTTTGTTTGGAACAATTGAAAAGAAAAAGATATATTTTTCTTATGAAAGCATGTGATTAGAAGAAGCCTAAAGGAGCCTTAACTTGTTCACAATCTTAAAACTTGTAAACTATCTTGTAATTTCAGGAAGCATTTCTTCAGCTTTGGACTTGCCATGACACAATCTCACAAACAACCTGCACTATTTAGGGCACATGGTTCGAGAAATCATACACAGATATTGTCCTCACTTTCCAATTAGGCTTCCAAGCATCATCATCTTCTTTGTCCACATATTCTTATAGTGATATTAAGGTGCTTGACACCTCTAAGATGGTGCCAAATTAAGAAATCCGATACTGAATCCCAACATGTCTGATGACGGTGGTTGGTAGCCACTGCACTGGCTTTTGCTGAAGTAGTTACTTCTCCCACAGCAAGGGACATTGATCTTCTGTGTGCGAACAAGCACAATTTGAGTTGTGGAGAACACGAATGGATTGAAGAACGTGATTTGGTTTAAGTGTCAAAACCTATTGGCTCTCCTAGAAGGTGGATGAGTCTAGCCGCTAAGCGGCTAGACTCTTTTTCCAATGGTTAGCACCTGGTGAGAAAATGGGTTATCGGGGACAATAAATGGGATGAATGAGACTTTATATTCATTCAGAACTTTAAATGGGTTATTTTTTCTTGGGTTTATGGGTTAAAAGTATGTTGATTGGGTATTCTAATTCTTTATAACTCATTTCCACATATTAAACCTCCAAATTGCAGTTTAGCTGCCTCAACCAAATCGTACCTTGGTACAACTGGATACGGACCTGAAAGAGATCAACTGATTTGAACAGCTTCAGCTTAGTTATGTCTTTCCTATTATTTTAATTTGTAAACTTCTCTAAAAATGTTGTTTAGTTCAGTTTGTTTTCATATTCTGGGAATAAAATAAGTTTTCTTTGATTTGGAATTTTGCCTTTAAATCAAACCAAATCCAGCTGCATGCACCCCTAGTAAGGTTTCCTCTGTAGGTATATTAACTTTTGGGCTTAAAGCCTGTTTGCTCCATGATTAAAAGGATCAGCCCATAGTACTCGGTTCTCATCTAATAGGCAGGATTGTTTCTTAGGGCATCATTGTCAGTGTTTGCTGCATCATAATCATGCTATATTTATTTGTTTCCTTCAGGGTTGAAGATGGATCAGATATGGATTGGTTGGAGAAAACTTATCCATATCCACGTTTTATTACTGTATTCAAACTGAGTTATGGGTCTTTCATGGGTACTAACTTATGCAGTTATATGTAAAATGGAAGATAAAAAGAGAAAAAGTAAATGTGCCAAGATAGAACAATTGAGCAACTAATTTCATTTCTATATATTATTATATGTAAACTTGACTTTCAGATGTAATGCATTGGATATCCAGATAAAGATAGCAAGTGCACCATATCTGTGTTAAGAACGTTCCAGATGGCAAAATTCTGATACAAATACAGATATCTAACCCTATCTAGATATTGAAATAGACCAAAAGCCTCTGACTTCTTTTGCCCTTAGTATTGTTTCATTTAATTCTTACCAAATTTGCTGCAATGTGAGAGCATGTGGTGGTTATGTTACAATCTTTTGCTTAGATACTTGGGCCTCACCAAACATTCACTTCAGGGGCTATCTCTAATACTATCGTCAAACTCAACATGACATGGTCTGCCTTTCATACTCAGCTCTATATCTTTCTCCATAAAAGAAGAAAACAAGAAAAAATGATCTTACTTTGAAAATTTAGAATTATTTCCTTCTAGCTGAACAATTAATTTTGGTTCCTTGATAGTGGGAATTATCTTCAAGTTTTGGACTCAAAACTGGTATAAGAGAAGGAAGGAATACTTTCTTAGGCATAATATTGTTTTCCTATTCTCTTCTCAGTGCAAGAAACTAAAATTCCATTGTGGTGGATAAACAGTGTGGTCACAGATGGATCATTAGAATCACGAGGCCTTTGATTTTGGCTCAACAAGAAGCTCTGCAAACTTAAATGCCAGTTGGATGATATGCATTTAATTATAGACCTCAAGTGGAGGACAAAAAATTATGGAGGTGGGAAAGCATTTAATATGCTTAAATTTTGTTATTACATTCTTAATTTTGGTGGTTTAAAGTTCTTCTGTTGTGGTCATGTTTAGAAATGTTGTGCAGAGGATTTTTGATGATTGGCTATTAATGTATAGAATGAATGAAGGATGGTTTGGTTAAGAGGGGTAAGGCATGAGATCTCATGTGCTGCTTCTATGGAATGAATGCTATTGTGAATCATTTGCTTACAAGATGCAGCCAATCAATTATACAAGTTTCTTGAAAGATTTTATGTTCAGTTGAATCCTGCATCAGTCATCAAATGGTTCAAAGTTGCATTAGAAGAGAATTAAGGAGGTAATGGATGCTTGATAAGGTTACTGCTACTTAAGTTGGATTACATATATGAAGTTGCAGAAAGTCCACTCATCAGGTGTCTGTTTCTCAGGTAAATGATTAAATCATATTATTCATCTTGGATAGATGCTGCTGCAGATAAGAATGAAAAACTTTTGGCAAAAGATTAGTTGTTCTGTAGTTGGATTCTCTTCTGGTGGCTAATGAAGGCGACTGATCCTGCTTTGGTTCTTGCTGCTCGTTCTGCCTTTTTAAGCTTGGTTTTTGATGGGTTTTCTTTTCTGATACCTGGCTGTACCTGAATTGACTTTTATTTTGTCTTTGTTTTATTGATTTTTTTAATTATTTGTTGATCTTGCTCATCTAATGAGAACCTTTTGTATCCCTTCTACAGTGGGAAAGTGAGGACAAGTGAGTGCTCCACTCTTCACATCAGAAAAGGATCAGCATCTTCAGCTGCAGCTTGCTGAATCAACCATATGTATTGTCTGGACCATCAAATCTTCTTAAGGGCCCATTGATTCTGCACCTCCAAGCTACTGTGACAGGCTGCACTCTTTGTGGTCACTACCTCAGGTAAGACCTCCACCAAGACCCTTGCTGTCCAGTGTCCACAAAACAACTTAGAAAAAGAGAAAGCCACATTCTAGGCTTTTTCCTCCTACCATGAATGTTTCTTCTTTTCCTTCATCATTCCATCCTAGTGTATGTACTGGTTCCCAGAGTTCCATCAAATGACACTTCATTGGCTGTTGCTAAAACAGTTAAAGGGACAATCATAATTGAAGCCACAAGTCCCAAAGCCACTGAGATCCTGAGATGTGGAGAATTGAGAACGATAGTTCTATTTTGGATTTGGACTTGGTTGGACACGGCTTTGGCATAAGTCACATCTGTATAACAATCACTGATATTCCCCCTTGGTGGACAACCTGATAAATACACAACAGTGTAAAATGGACATATACACTTTAAATGCTATAATCCATGTATGAAATGCGCCAAATGCTATTGCATGCACAGGATTTGGTTTTACTTTAATGCTTTCTATATAGAGTCATTGTTATAAAAATTTAGCACCATAAGTATCAACATGCCTGCGCCCCCCCCCCCCCCCCCCCCCCCCCCCCCCCCCCCCACCCCCCCCCCACACCCCCCCCCCCCYCCTCTCTCGCACACACATACACACATACTTCATTGACTGACTTGTATTTGTTATTCCTTGCTTATTGTTTGCAATCAATTTCTTTTTGAATAATTTCTTTGGACTAGACAGTATACATTTTACTTCTTGCTAAAGAAATATTAACATGCACTGGTGAGCTCAGTGAATGTCTTTTTTATGGCATTTTGACTTGGAACTTTCCATAATGACATTCTTGCATGGGGCCACTCTACTGTAAACTGCACTGTAGTTTGTTTGCATAATGAATAAAGGAGAAGAAAAGACCTTAGACCAAATGCTTCAAATCATTTCAAAAGGAGAAAATTGGAAAATTTTGTCTCAACAAGGGCATAAAGTTATCTCTTGGCTCTCCTTTCACAATATAATGTCTCATTGTGGGATGCATATGTTAATGCTATATCAAACAAAGCAAGTTTTTTCATTTTTTAGTTACTACACCTGTTTCACTCTGCATTAGGACTATCAATTCTAGTCTTCTCATTTTATATTCAAATGCTTCTATTTGAGGCTTTATGTTTAACATCCACTCTGCAAAAATGAAAAAAAATTATTTATTGAACCAAGAAAGTCATGTATCTTTGAAGGAAGAAAAAAAGAAATCTTTGGTGCCGTATATATGGAAAGGCATAAAAATCAGTATGTGTTTGATTTTTTTTTTTTTTTGAAAAGTTCGATGGTTGATAGATCAAAAAACTTATCAAGCTATAAGCAAGTGATATCTCATCAAGAATTTTTTTAGAACTCTGATTTTGACACCCAATGTAGATGGTGCTGAAAACAGATTCCGTTTGTGTCTGCCTCTCAGAATTGTGGGAACAACAGGAAGAAGCATACCAGGTGCAAATGCAGACATATGCTAGTGAAGCGAGACCAGAAGAAAGTGGAAGACATAGTGCTCAATTATTTCACCATAGAGGAGACAGTGCACATGTTCTTCCCCGTCTGGTCACTCGTTCTTTTCTTCACAGAAAGAGAGCCAACAGCTGCAAGAAAGATGGTGAGCTTTCCGACCGCATTAGGAGTTTGCAATGATAGATGCATCTCCCTGGTGTTCCAGGATTTCTACATGAATGTCAGGAGTCATTAGCAGTTAGTTGAATTAAAAGACCCATATATGTTTGTGCGTCATATTCAAGCACAAAGACTTACACAGGTGTACGTGACTTCATTTCATAACAAGGTTCACCTTCTGTGTATGCTTTTCCGACTTGGACGATTGATTTAATTAAAAGGAAGAGAATTTATTGTGAATGCTTTAGAGGTTACGCTGTTTTTTGGTTTTATCTTGCTTTGTATTCGGGGAAGGTTGGTACTAATTATCCAAGTCAACAGTGGGATGCAAGACTTCCACCGATAGTTGATGAACTAATTATATTATAGTATGTTTTGCAAAAGATAAGTTGGTGATTTGATCCCGGAATAATCAATTTTTGTTTATCGGTTAAGGTAGTTGACATTTTCACTTTCACATGGCGAACGAGATTTTAAGCACTTCTTTTAAGTATTATAAATATTAAATTCAACTTGAAGTTTAGAAGGATAATTTTATAGTAAACATGTGCAAGGTTTTTTCCTTCTTTTTCTAATATTATTCGTTCCACTGCATGCCAGGCATTTTGCGTCTTAAAATGTCTCTTCAAAGATAATACAATATTTGCGTTCCTAAGAATGTCTTCCACTATAAATAAAAGAAAAAACCTGTTACATTCAGATTATGGAGAAGCAATCTTAAATTAAGATAAACAATCTTAAACAACAAATACAAAATAAAAAAGATAATCTAAGTTCAACGTTTTGTGTTAAGATTACAAAGTCATATGAACAGAGCTAAAGATGATAGAGCACCTCTAGTTTAACTTGGAGCTCCAATTGGCCCTTGGGCTACCATCATCACAAAGAAGAGAAGAGTCTCTATAAGCCCATGAGATTCTCTGGTTTAATCCCAACAGCATTTAATGGAAAATTCTCAAGTATTCAGAGGTACACAAGATTTGTTCAAATTCAATCTGTGCGCTGCACACACAAGCAACTTGTGAGACTAGAATGCCTTTTTGTTCTTGTTCTTCTTTGCCTACTCCACTTCCAGCTAGACTGGCCTTAGAAGCCTAAGGAATGTGACAATTTGACTATTGTTTCCATCATCTCCAGAAAGAAAAAAAATATATATTTCCCCATTTGTTATTCATATCAATGATTTATGCATCAAAGAAGTTCAATCCTGTTGCTCTTGTACAGTTGTCTTCCTCAATTCCACCCCACTTTTGAAAAAACAAGCAAAGTGAGTTGTTCCAAGCCTGCAAATGTTCATCTTTTAGTCCAAAAGAGGACTTGCACTCTAAAAGCTGATTGGAATTCCATGTGAATCTTTTTTCCTTTGGTCCTGGAAACATTTATTTTAATTAACTTGGCTGAGAGAGAAGAAGAAGCACATCCATATAAGATGGAACCCGAGTAAAGAACTCGTATCCAATAAGAAACAACAGCTGAAACTTTTCCTCTGGGAGACACATTTCATGACAGAGACATCCTCTTGTGGGAGAATTATTTGGCATCTCATGTCTCACTCACCTCTCCTGTGTGTGCTCTTGCTCTGTTTACAAGTCCCTTAGCAAGTCATAAAAAGCAGGCCATAAAGCATGGTGAGGCTTTTCAATGTTCCCCTCTTTCTTCTCTATCACCTAAAGCTTTGCCAATTTTTCAGCAGCCCTTGGAATTTTCATCGGAAGACAGTTGTTGATCTCCCCTCCAGTATAAGTGCATGGGAATATGCAGACCTTAGTGGGTGCTATTTTCTGTGCTGGTGGGACATGAAAGCCATTAGAGCTCCAAAAAAGTTGCTTGGACCATCAGAACTCGAACAACACTTCCTTCTCTATCATGGATCATGGAATATTAATCTCAAACAAAATTAGGAAGAGAGAAAATAAATGAGCCAGATGCTGACAGACGAACACTTGAGAAGAAACTTTATGAAGTTGAGGGAAGAAATATGATTGGATCATTGTGATTTCCTCCTTTAAGCCTCCATCTTAGCACAAGTCCTCACGATACATCAAGCACTTACACCTTCGATGACTAAAACTCAAGTTCTAAGTTCCTAATACATTGACTAAGGATGGAAGGGAGGATCCATTCGCTGCTTGTGGTCACAGATCAGATGGGTGAATTATACTGTATCATCATCTTTTCAGATGGGTCCAACCACGGCACTAGGGAGATCAATCATGCATAGCGAAAGGGTCTTCAGATTTGTGCCACAATGATTGATCCTCCCAGGCTTTGACTAACTTTGGATCTCATGTTGCACCTGCGGTACACTTGATATAGCACGCATGTGCCTCACTCGGTCACCACATTGGTTTCACTTTTGATAAGATTAATTCAAATAGTTAGGATTAGATAAAATAAAAGATAAAAATTTAAATTTAAATAAATAGATGAGGATGAAAGATTTATTGGGATATGGTAAAACTTTTTTATTATTTTAAAATATTTATATTTTATCTTTTTACTAATATAAATAAGTGTTTTTGTATCAATCTAAAATAGTGTAGATTGGAAATAATCGCATAGTCTCTTCTACTATTCTCTTCCCCTTCTCTCCAAAGTTTTATAGAAAAACCAACAATTATGATATCGGAACCAATAAGCTTCACAAAGCCTTTAGACTTTTGCATGAAGGAGGCTAATTATCTGCAGAAAAATTGAGAATAACTTGCTCACTCATAGAATCTGAATGTATACATATTTATAGAACTAGATTCCCAAGTCAGTCCACAAGTGATTCAACTATTCATTTTCTTAATCATATTTTAAGGAATCTTTTGCATTGGATGAGTAAAGCTAACAATCCTGCAATGCTGTGTACTGTAAACAATGGTTTGAACTGTGCATGTAAATGTCATGCATAAGCTTTTGTGTTCTGCGCTATCACATAATCTGTAAGGCTTCCAAATCATTGGAAAAACCATCGACTCCATCCGAGACATGGAAGACAATTCGTCCCCAGCAAATATTAATGCTAATAACGGAGCTTGTCCTTTCCATAATTTAGTGGAAGAATCTACATTGAGGAACTCTTGTCGCTAACTTCTATACTGTAAACTTCTTTTTCCGAGAGAATTAATACCATATACAAAAAAAAGATCGAAACATGTCTTAAATTGCCTAATTAAATCTCATGTCTTTGTTTTGTGAAAGTTATTAACTCTTTACCAGATGAAATCTATGTTTGTGAATGTTCAAGCTGAATCCCCATCGGGGTGGATGAATGGTTTTTTCTCCACTTTGCTTTTCAGTGTGGCATCCATCTTTTTATCCACATATCATGTGTCATCACCAGTATGCTGAGAAGAACGTGCCTTTATCATCAAAATCGTGCTCTCTGTCTCAGCTCCTCAAGCTTTCTAAAGTCAAACCTAGCCACCAACATGGAGAACAATGATCCTCTCCCCACCACCATCACCACCACCACCACCACTAAGACAGAGAAGAACACAACACCAAACAGAGATTTAGCACACCCACGTGGGATTGTGGCATAGTTGTGCCTCGTGTTCTTGAAGTGGTCGGACACCTATTCCACTTCATTGACTTAATTCTGATCTTGCAAGAGAAGTTTGTCTGAGTTTCCCGCGGTTCCTACGCAATCCAACCAGGCGGCCATGGGTACATCAAATCCACGTTAGCAGCACACTATATATAAGAAAAAGAGAGTTCCACAAGTAAAATTGTACACGGGGAGTTACTGTACAAAGTGAGAAGAAGCATGGCAACATGCAAAATGTCGAGATGTGTTAAACAAAAGAGTAAAAGAAAAAGGTGTGGTATGCCTGAAAAGTTCTCATGTTCTTCCAGAAACTTTTCTGACTTTGCCTGCATGGAAATGGATAGCCATGACGTGGTGCAACCTTCAAAGTCCTCTTGTTTTTCCTATATGATTACCTCTTCCTGCAAACTTTTCATAGATTCTGCATGCATGAAGATGAAGAACAGGGTTGCATGCAGTAATCCTTTAAACTCTTGTTTTCCTCCCTTATATGTATATGTATTATATATGATTGCCTCTTCTAGTTAGAGAGCTAGCTTTTATATATAACAGGCTTTCATCTCTTTTATCTTTCTTACCCACCATGAATGGATCTGCAACATAGTGGGGTAACCTACCAAAATGCAATGACAAGACTTTATGATTGCACCACACCTTATTAATTAGTAAATGAGATTGCTTTACAATGAGCTGACTTTCAAATGATAATTGGGTCTCATGGAACTGATTTTAGCTTATGAATCAAGTTGGGTCTCATAAAGTGTGTGAATTTTTTATGATGTTTATATTACTGTTTTTAGTGAGGGTAGATAGTGCTTATGGTGAAAGAAAAAGTTTGCTTCTCATCATCTGCTCTTCTTCTTTCTCATTACCATAATAATTTTTAAACTTAATCTTAATACTCATGCAGCCCAAAAATTTCAGTCTTCTAATTAAGACTTTGCTTTCTTTAGTTTTATCACAAGATGGCATACTGTCTATTTCTTGTTAAATTGATTTGGTTAAGTTTTTTTAGAGTTCTTTAGCAAAATGTTGCAAATTTTTGGGGGTGGATTTTTTTTTTTTGGCTCATGGAAAATTAAAATATCAAGTATGAAAAGATTCCTACATTAAGGAAAGAAATTTAAAAATTATGATATAATTATTGTATAAATATCTCATGTATCCTTAGATTTTACGGATCAAAGAAAATAATTTAAATGCTCATAAAGTTTCTTTGTTGCATATATAGAGATGATGACATTTTGATTTGAGTTCAAGTTAACTTAAGAGAACTCATACTAAAACTTATGTCTGGACTACCCTGATTTATACTTGATTGTTGATCTTTAGATTTTTCTTCTAGCATCGAGGTCTTTTCCTCCTAACACAAATTAGTTGAGAAGCCTAAGTTACCAACTCTAACATGTACTTTATGCATGTGAATGATGAACCCTTTTGTCTAATCTAATACCTTAATTAACATATGCTCAACAATTGAACCAGAAGAAATTTTTTAATGATCAGATAGTTCATTCACCTATACAATGATAAGAATCACCCTAGTACCTTGATACTCTTAAATACCTGTGAATCACCATAGTTCATTCACCTATGCATGGATTAGGTTTTCTCCTACATGATTCTAATTGGCAAACACTAATATGATGGTTCAAACTTTTGATCATAATTGCTTATTTATTATCACTCACTCGCTGATGACATCGAAAATAAGATCCTTACTTGTCACTTATTATGCACGTAAGTAAACTCATCTGATATATTCTCATACTTAAAATACTAATCTGGTGATGGCATCTACTTACTAAGAGTTGACAATCATGAACTCATCCAACATATTTTTTATATTTAAGATATTGATATGATGGGGTTGTATAAAAAATCTATAGAATTGTTTTAATAGCAAGATCAGGAACTAAATCCCATCTTCACTACTTGTTATTACTTGTTATTCCATGACCAAGCTTTCTATAAAATTGTTTTATTAGTCAAACCCTTGAAGTCTCATAATATGCATGGAGAGTTGTTTATCAGATACATTGATTTCAGTTTTAATATGCGAAGACAAAAACAACATCTCTAATGTTGATATGGAATTATTGTAGGAATTATGTGATAACAACCTAATAAAAATGATGTTAAAGCATCTACAGAACTTCAATAATTTGGCACTTTTGTTATAGCATTCTCCTAACATATATCTATATATAAGACAACTAAATTGCAAGCATCAGTCCCAGTAGTTTTTTTTTTTTTTGACACAATAGCATATTTAAGTTCTAAGGCTTCTCAATACCAATTATATATATATATATATATATATATATATATATAACGGTGTGTCGACTTGCAAAACTGAGTTAGGGGCATTCTCGATTGATGCCCCTCCGATAATTAAATTAGTTTTTGATGTCAAAAATTTTAAATCTAATTAGACTGATCAAATTGATTGGACTAACTAGTGAGCTTGAAGAAGTCAGTATGTAGAATGCATAACTGAAGGTCATTTTATAAGTGGTTTAGAAATATTTATATCCAAGATCATCGAGTGTGAAAGAGGATTGTGTGACATTTAGGGCAAGGAATTAGTACGATATTCACCTAGAAGTCCACGTTATTTGATCACGATTATCACGAGGTTGAATGGTCAATCATTCGACCACATGCAATCTGCTAAAGCCACGTGTCCTTGGATTCGACTTCCACTTGTCGGTCGGATGTGACTGACAAGTGACTCGGATGGTTGACCTGCCAGCCATGTTTGAGCTTACATGCCTACCATGTTAATCTTTCTCTATCACTAACTCCCTCGCTCTTGGGTTATTGGATTATAGAGCCATCAATCCTTGGAGCACTCCGATCTTTACCTTTCGCTTGACTACCTATTAGCTGACACTTTGACTAATAGGACACACAGTGCTACACCATTGGCTAGGGATAATTGATCAAAATCATTGCGATCTTTTAAATCTCCAACGGTGTATACAACCCATATGTAGATGCTCTTGTGGGTGCCACGTAGGCGGTGTGATAATTGAAATGATAGATCTAATCAAATTTGTTAGGCGAGCAAATCAATACACCCACTAAAGGTCAAGACAGAACCAATGCATATAAGCCTATGTGTCATAATCCCATGAAGTGAGAAGTTAATGGACCTGCTAAGGGTTCAAACACCCTCCTTAAGCCTTGAGCTGATTAGTTGGGTGATCGAGGGCTAGAACTCCCAACCCAACGATCAATTGTCCGAATGCCATTGCTCAAGCAATCTAGTCGACTGTCCGATCACATAGCCCATGCCTAAAAATGACCAAATACATGACCACATAGTCTACACTCTGACCAATCGAAAAACAATACATAGCTCATGGGCCAAATGTGTACTTCGACGACACAACTCATGGGTCACATGTGCACTTCGACAATGCGCAGTCCATGAGCCAAATATACACTTCGACAATGTATAGCCCATAAACCAAATATGCATTTCAATGATACACAACCCACAAGCCAAAGTGTTCATTTCGACGGTGCACGACCTGTAGCCCAATTGTAAACTCTAACAACATGCATCCTAGTAGCTCAAACGTGCATCTCCTAAAATCCACTTCACACCACTGTCCAACTAGATGTCCTCAAAACCAAGTAGCACACCACTCAAACGAAAAGTCAAGATCATAGCTCTTCGAAGATTGATGACTCTGCAATCCAACAACCCTAGAGTGGGGGGTGTGGCATGGAGCACAGGGCTAGTGATAAGGAAAAGCTAACATGATAGACACATAAGTTCAAACATGGCTGATACGTCAACTGTCCTAGCCACCTATCAGTTATGTTCGATTGACAAGTGATGATCGAATATGGGGACATGTGGCATCAGCAAATCGCATGTGGTCAAATACCCGACTCTATGACCCCATGATAAGCATGGTCAGAGACATGGGCTTCTATAGTGGTGAACATTACGCTACACCCTTTCCCAAAATGTTACAAGATCCCCTCTCACACCTTGTGATCTCAAACATAACCATTCTCGAACCACCTATAAAAGGATATTAAGGTATGCATTATATACATTGATTTCTTCGAGCTCACTAGCTAATCAAACCATACTTGATTTTGCAGCTCAACATGACATTGCAAAACCTAAGATAGCTCTAGAACAAGCCTCGGTTGGATCTGATTCACCTCTCCAACTCAGACAATCAAGTTCTGACTTATTCATTCATACATACATACATATATACATATATATATAATGATAATTAATTTATCATATAATATAAAAAAAATATTTGTAACCATAACAATTAGATGACTATCAAAATTTTTTTGATTGTTTGAGATGTCCAGGATTTGAAGCCAATCTTAGTTTGAGTCTAAGTTTATCATAAATTTGATGTCGAGAGATGAATGAGTACAATGAAGAATCTTCAAAAAACTGTATTGGGGCGTGCCTAATAAAATCCTATTTGATGTTTAAGTTAATAACTTTGAAGAAGTGTGATTTAAGATTTGAAAGAGACCTAAAGTCCGAAGAGCATCAAGGTCTTTTTATATATGGCTTCAACAACCATTGCGATTAAGTGGGGTTCATTCATGGGAGCGATTTTACGAGATTATCGGATATCACTTAGGTGTGAGGAGTTACTTGAACCGTCAAGTATTGTGTTTGGCATCATCTATTGAGCACATGGACTATTTATCCTACATGACAAGCTGATTAGCATCTAAGTTAGAGGTAACATATAGTCGAATCATCTCCGTAACAAACTCCCTTATCACAAAAAAAAAGGAACTTAATGCTTCCAATAATTGTGCTGTCATTAAGGGTTTATATGATCCTTACTCATTGGTAACAAACATACCTAAAGAAATCTCTCTAAACGATATGGACCCTATTGAGCACATGGACTATTTATCCTACATGACAAGCTGATTAGCATCTAAGTTAGAGGTAACATATAGTCGAATCATCTCCGTAACAAACTCCCTTATCACAAAAAAAAAGGAACTTAATGCTTCCAATAATTGTGCTGTCATTAAGGGTTTATATGATCCTTACTATTGGTAACAAACTATACCTAAAGAAATCTCGCTAAATGATATGGATCCAATTCATCCATTATATAGTTAGAAGTGAGTGACAATTTCTTATAGATGGATGTCCTTATGATTCACCTAATACGAAGGATTTTAGTGGTGGTTGGACTAAACTAAGTCTAAACAAAGTTAACTACGAAAAGCAATGAAACCCGAATTGTAACCCTAGAGTTCTACATACAATATTACCAACACTTCCAACAAAATCATCATAGTCTAATGGAATTAGAGTCTTAATACTTCCAATGACCCATGTCCATGCGCACACTTGATCACATGAACTGTCTTATTTGTTGACCTAATGCAAGATTTATATTATTGCCCACCTAAATTAGGTCTAAGATGAGAATGATTATTTTTCCTTTATCATTTTGAGGAGGATGAATCCAACATACAAGACGAAGTTATATAGAACGAGAAAGAAAGAAGAGCCAGTTATGATAAGATAATGCTCACATAAGAGCCATTAGCAATCTTGTTAGGGTTGGCACCCCACAACAAGATATTGCTTGCACAAAAGGGCTTTGACTACCTTGTTAGGTTTGGAACTAGAAGACAATCAGTAAGTTGTACAATGGCCTTAATGTGGCCATCAAATTAGGTTTAGCATTAGAATTCAATTCATCTTAGCACTTGTTTGGCATGGAGAAAATGTAGTAGGAGAAAGGAAGTGATAGATCTTACAAGTAACTTTGGCTTCCTAGTGTGGGAGTATCACACAAGTCCACATTTTAAGAGCCTCTAGAGTGAGAGTTCCACACTTCTCTTGTCTACATCCAAATATGTACTAGCAAACACCAAATATCTTAAAGTGAGGGATTTCTCAATCGCTACGTTTCTCCACAACCATATATATCTTTCGAAAGATGAGATTCAAAGAAGTTTCTTAGATCAATACAAGTAAAGAAGATATTTGAGCTACTTCTTGAACTGTATTGAAGAATCCATATCTAAATAGCACTATTTTTGCTATCTTGGAAACAAAGCCTAAAACACAATGGATATAAGTTCAATCAAACCTAAGAAATGCACCCATGCCGACTGAAACAGGCTTTCTAGCTCGAGCAACCATATCCAAAAACAGTGTCATATCTTGTTTTGGATATCAAGATTTAAAATGTTCGACCACATGATATTGATTTTTACTGAAGCTCACCTCTTACCAATTGGAAATTGTTTCTTTTTCTTTGTTCCATCATTGTCAATGAAAACTTCAAATATTCTGTTCTTGAATCTTAAGGAGTTGGATCGATTTGCATTTATGGGGTACCAAATTGTGTGTGGATGTGTCTTTATATCATCCATGTATCATATCATTAGGGATGACCTGGTTTTGGGGGATCGGAACCGATTTTGAAACTGATGATTTCATTTTCGATTTTAATTTTTGGGGATTATAATTGAATTAGATTCGGATGGTTCTGAGTCGGTTCTAAAACTATCAGTTTCTGTTTCAATTTCAACGATTCTGAATCCTTTTTTTTATAATATTTTTAAATAAAAATTTAATTAAAATTTATTTAAAGTAGCAAAAGCTCATAACTTTACTTCAAAATTTTGATCGAAGTTCCACTTTGGAAAGTGGATTATTTTCTTACACATAATAACATAAAATTTTTGATCAAATCATAATTTTAGATTTAATATATCTTTTTATAATTTCGTCGGTTCGTATGGAGTCCAATTTCGAATCTGATTTATGCACTTGGAAATAATTGAACCTCCCAAACCTAGTTCCAATTCGATTATAAACCCGTGAATCATCAATCTGATTTTATTTCGATTCAAACTAAACCATGATCATACCTACATATCATATATATTATTATGACATCAAAAATTTCATCAATAACATTATTATCTTTGTTTTGGTAAACTATAAAAATATCTTTGATTATTCTAATTTATTCATCCTCCTGCAGGTGTCCTCGGGTCTCAGGTGGCTTTGTGCATCCATTGCGATTAAGTGGGGTTCATTCATGGGAGCGATTTTACGAGATTATCGGATATCACTTAGGTATGAGGAGTTACTTGAACCATCAAGCATTGTGTTTGGCATCAACTATTGAGCACATGGACTATTTATCCTACATGACAAGTTGATTAGCATCTAAGTTAGAGGTAACATATAGTCGAATCATCTCCGTAACAAACTCCCTTATCACAAAAAAAAAGGAACTTAATGCTTCCAATAATTGTGCTGTCATTAAGGGTTTATATGATCCTTACTCATTGGTAACAAACTATACCTAAAGAAATCTCGCTAAATGATATGGATCCAATTCATCCATTATATAGTTAGAAGTGAGTGACAATTTCTTATAGATGGATGTCCTTATGATTCACCTAATACGAAGGATTTTAGTGGTGGTTGGACTAAACTAAGTCTAAACAAAGTTAACTATAATAAGCAATGGAACCCGAATTGTAACCCTAGGGTTCTACATATGATATTACCAACACTTCCAACAAAATCATCATAGTCTAATGGAATTAGAGCCTTAATACTTCCAATGACCCATGTGCATGCACACACTTGATCACATAAACTATCTTATTTGTTGACCTAATGCAAGATTTATATTGTTGCCCACCTAAATTAGGTCTAAGATGAGAATGATTATTTTTCCTTTATCATTTTGAGGAGGATGAATCCAACATACAAGACGAAGTTATATAGAACGAGAAAGAAAGAAGAGCCAGTTATGATAAGATAATGCTCACATAAGAGCCATTAGCAATCTTGTTAGGGTTGGCACCCCACAACAAGATATGGCTTGCACAAAAGCATAGGGCTTTGACTACCTTGTTAGGTTTGGAACTAGAAGACAATCAGTAAGTTGTACAATGGCCTTAATGTGGCCATCAAATTAGGTTTAGCATTAGAATTCAATTCATCTTAGCACTTGTTTGGCATGGAGAAAATGTAGTAGGAGAAAGGAAGTGATAGATCTTACAAGTAACTTTGGCTTCCTAGTGTGGGAGTATCACACAAGTCCACATTTTAAGAGCCTCTAGAGTGAGAGTTCCACACTTCTCTTGTCTACATCCAAATATGTACTAGCAAACACCAAATATCTTAAAGTGAGGGATTTCTCAATCGCTACGTTTCTCCACAACCATATATATCTTTCGAAAGATGAGATTCAAAGAAGTTTCTTAGATCAATACAAGTAAAGAAGATATTTGAGCTACTTCTTGAACTGTATTGAAGAATCCATATCTAAATAGCACTATTTTTGCTATCTTGGAAACAAAGCCTAAAACACAATGGATATAAGTTCAATCAAACCTAAGAAATGCACCCATGCCGACTGAAACAGGCTTTCTAGCTCGAGCAACCATATCCAAAAACAGTGTCATATCTTGTTTTGGATATCAAGATTTAAAATGTTCGACCACATGATATTGATTTTTACTGAAGCTCACCTCTTACCAATTGGAAATTGTTTCTTTTTCTTTGTTCCATCATTGTCAATGAAAACTTCAAATATTCTGTTCTTGAATCTTAAGGAGTTGGATCGATTTGCATTTATGGGGTACCAAATTGTGTGTGGATGTGTCTTTATATCATCCATGTATCATATCATTAGGGATGACCTGGTTTTGGGGGATCGGAACCGATTTTGAAACTGATGATTTCATTTTCGATTTTAATTTTTGGGGATTATAATTGAATTAGATTCGGATGGTTCTGAGTCGGTTCTAAAACTATCAGTTTCTGTTTCAATTTCAACGATTCTGAATCCTTTTTTTTATAATATTTTTAAATAAAAATTTAATTAAAATTTATTTAAAATAGCAAAAGTTCGTAACTTTATTTCAAAATTTTGATCGAAGTTCCACTTTGGAAAGTGGATTATTTTCTTACACATAATAACATAAAATTTTTTATCAAATCATAATTTTAGATTTAATATATCTTTTTATAATTTCGTCGGTTCGTATGGAGTCCAATTTCGAATCTGATTTATGCACTTGGAAATAATTGAACCTCCCAAACCTAGTTCCAATTCGATTATAAACCCGTGAATCATCAATCTGATTTTATTTCGATTCAAACTAAACCATGATCATACCTACATATCATATATATTATTATGACATCAAAAATTTCATCAATAACATTATTATCTTTGTTTTGGTAAACTATAAAAATATCTTTGATTATTCTAATTTATATGTGCCTTCTATCATTTCAAAAATTGTTCTTAGATAAACTTGTATTTAATCAATGATTTGTTTGCGCTCAATATTTTTTCTTTAATTGACAAGAATTTTCTAATATCATAATGCTCATGAAAAACTTGAGAACACACAATTGAGAGTTGGATCATCTTGGAGTTTCCGAACCATGAAACTTCTAAACTATACTAGTACCTGATAAAAAATTGTATAACATATGCACCTATTCTCGGTTTGTTTTTTATTGGCATAAAATCCTATAAATCTAATTCACTTTTACTTTATTATAGATAATGTGCTCTAAATCTAAATTTAATTATCAACGATAAATTTTATTGACTCGGTAATGTAGAATACTCTTTAATCAATTATTCATTTAGGTTTCTTTCAATGTATATCTTAAAATTTTTCAGATAATTATCTAATTAAATTAATTGTAAACATTATTGTTAAAATTTTGTCATATTTAATAAATTATAACATTTTCATTGGCCACACCAAATGGTGGGCTCGAGCAATTACATATATATTTATATATATATATATATACACACACAATCTTATCTAAGCAAATAAAATATGAGCCATAATCTTGACAGAGTGTTGATCTCTTGAGTAGTCAACAATGAGATGGTGGGGTCAACCAATCAACTCACAACCACAATATAGATACACCATATATAATACGTAAATAATGTGTCACATCTCTCTCTATCTTTATATATATTCTTTGCAGAAGGAAATGGTCCAAAAGAGAAGCCGTGTAGGAGTTGTGGACGGTGGTGATGAGGGGGAGGGAATAAATTCACGGCTGCAGATGGAGACAAAAGCCCGCGTCCAAAGCTGGTCACAGGTGTTGTCAACCCCACACCCGTGATGGTGGGACCCACGCTCTTTCCTACTCTCTTTTATTGGGCACCAATCATTGCACCCGCGTCAAGTCAACGCAGCCCCCACGCGACTCCAAGTCCTTTGTGGTCAACATACAAGAAGACGAACACAAATAAATTTCGTGCTAAATGATGGATATAAATATAATTGCATCTCCACGACGTAAAAGAAAAATGAAAATGATGCTCTATTTATGCATGTATTGGCGACTAATCTGTACGTATCATAATACGTCCCGGTGTGTGCAGCGTTGTATGGAAGCTGTTTACGTAGCCCCTTCTCTCACATCTGCATGGCTGAAATATAGGAACAAATGTAAGAAGAAATTAAGGTAATTTTTAGGGAATTTTTTTTTAATATTTATTTATGTTTTTTCGAAAGTGATCCTTATTTTCAGATTTTTTTTATCAGCATCATTTTTTGTCGCATACCTGAAATATTTTTTCGCTTGATTTTTCTCTCTTTTCATAGGGTCTGATTTATAGGATGAATCGAATCAGCTATTGCGTTATTACACTATTTTATATTTTTTAAATAATACTAAACAAAATATTATAATATAATATTCTTGAACAAATTTTATAAAAACACTGTGTTTATAATATTTTTACAGTATGTTATAGTATTTTTAGCAATATAAAAAAAAAATAGTGTGTTACAGTATTTTTAGTAATATTAGAAAAACACTATAACACAGTGAAAAAATTATAGTATCTTATCACATTATAATATTTTCTTGATACTATTGAAAATACTATAACGTAATATACAAAATATTATAAGAAGACCGATTATGAATCAGTTCATAGGAAAAGGGAGTGAAAAGGAGGGAATAATATTATTATGCAGAAAAATAATGTCATTAGAGAATTCTAAAAATGAAGGCACTTCCTAGAAAAAAAAGCTTAAAGAAATAATTTTTTTTTTTTTGAAGAATTCACCCAAAAAAATATTAACCAAATATATAATTCACTGCAACTTTCTAAAGATTCATATTTAGCAATTGTTATATCTCCATATTTGACGTACAAACATGTTGTATATTGATTTTGTTTGTATAAAAGGCGAATGAATTGGTATCATTAGAAAACATCTTCCCATCCATAAGAAGGATATCTAATGAATTGCCTCAAGAAAAATTGAACATGAGACATCTTTTAGATCGAGTGAGAGAATTAGCAGAGACGACAAGGCGATCACAAAGAGACAACTTGAGCTAACACGGGATGTACAATGCGTCACGCGTCGTTGCCTCTTTGCATGTATGATTGGTCGTAAATGGCAACCGTGTAGAAAAGACAATTTTGATTTAGAAGACAAGTAGAAAAGAGATTTATATATTTTATTTGATTAACTGAAATAGTAAAGCGAGTTTCCATTTTGAGATTTGCTGTCACGATCTCGCCTAAGTCTATCAAAATTTCAACAATTATGATTGCACTTCCATCACTTGGAAAAAACACTCGGCAATTTGTCTTTTCTCTTTGCCATAGTTTAAACGCCTGCCGACCTCTTCACCACAGAGAAAAGGTTGTGTCTTAAATGCATTTAGCTCTCTAGATTTTAGATAGAGAAGAAACAAAAAAAAAATTTAAAGCTTGATCTGAGAGGAATTGTAAGTTTGGTTCCTCTCAAGTTTCTGGGTCCCGCTGCCACATATCTAAATCCCCAGGCATCGTGCCTATCGTCCTCAACCATTGAACTCCTCCTCCTTCCCGGTAGGGATCATCTCACAAGGGCCACTCCCACGCTGCCGAGTGCCGACACAGCGTGGACCGGCCACATGTCCATCCAGGCGTGTGGGACCCCCGGGCCACTACGCCTCCCCCTCCAGCGCCTGCACCGGTTAAGACGAGACGCTCGCTGCGGCTCACCCCCATCCTCTTCTCTATATAATCCCACCCTCGCCATTTCCCTCCCTCTGTGCTCAGTTACAGCTTCCCTCCCTCTGTCTCTCTGAAGAAGGCGCTTGGTCTTCTCCTCCTCTCTTTTCTGTCTTCTCCCCCTCTGTGTTAAGCTTCGTTAGGTTTAAGTTACTGCTACTTGAGTACTTATGGGGAATGCCGATGGCGTGTTCCCCGGGACGGAGTTTGCACGCCGCGTGCCGGTGCCGCCGCCGCGGCCGTTCCTCGACACCTTCAGGGCCAACCTGAAGGAGACCTTCTTCCCCGATGACCCCCTCCGGCAGTTCAGGAACGAGCGCGGCCCGCGGAGGGTTATACTGGGGTTGAAATACTTCTTGCCCATCCTTGAATGGGCTCCGAGCTACAGTTTCGGCCTCTTCAAGTCTGACCTCATCGCGGGTATCACCATTGCCAGCCTCGCCATCCCGCAGGGGATCAGCTACGCGAAGCTCGCGAATCTGCCACCGATTCTTGGTCTATGTGAGTGCAGTCATCTCCATTAACCATAGTACTACTAGTAGGGATGCTTGTTCATGGTTTGGCGTGGTAGTGAAGGGTTTCCATGTGATTGTAGATTCGAGCTTTGTGCCCCCGTTGGTGTATGCGATGATGGGGAGCTCACGCGACCTCGCCGTAGGGACGGTGGCCGTAGCTTCTCTTTTGATCGGGTCGATGTTGGGGAACGAGGTCTCCCCTACCAAGGATCCGGCATTGTACTTGCACTTGGCCTTCACCGCAACTTTCTTCGCCGGTCTCTTTCAAGCGGCCTTGGGGTTGTTGAGGTATGTTGACCGATCGCCAACTTACAGAAACTTGGAAGGTGGTAATTAAGAATAGGAGGGTGACAACCAAAAGCAAGAGTTAATGTTCATCAGGTTGAACGGAAGAGAAGAAAGGGGTTATATGTGGATATATATATATATGGGAGATAAGGATTGAGGACTAAGCTGACAATTGCAGGAAAGAAGCAGAACTCGTTGTCGTATCATGCAGCAGACTTTAACACTTCCTGTTCACCTTATCAAACATAAGGAATATAGAGACAGGAAGGATGGGCATAGAGTGTTTTGTTTTTCGATGTGGGGCTCTATATATCATGATTCGAGAAAGAGAAGTTGAAATGATTCTGTTAATCCAAGTTTTGCTTGCTATTGATTTCTTCCTCAGGAAATAATATAATAGAAACTAGATTTAATCTGTTGATCTTCTTCTACATCTATATGCAGGCTTGGCTTCATAGTGGACTTCTTATCTCATGCAACCATAGTGGGATTCATGGGAGGAGCTGCCACAGTGGTGTGCCTACAGCAGCTCAAAGGCATGTTGGGTCTCCAACATTTCACCACTGCCACTGACTTGGTCTCGGTCGTGAAGTCAGTTTTCTCACAAGTTCACCAGGTTCAATATTCTCTCTCTCTCTCCGCCCAACCCCACTTGTCATTAATGGCAACTGTACAATTCCGGTTCAATTCATTTTTATATTACAAAACAGTAAAGACCTTTGCATTATTCATACCTTTCATTAAAGAATGAAGAGAACCTCTCATCATTTTGTGATGATTCTTACTGAATAGAATCAATATCTGAAACCAGATAAATCATGCACTCAAAGTGTGTGACACCTCTCCACATCCTTTCCTGTGGATAATTTTTTCTGAGTGGTGTTGACTGTAGATAACTGTATCCACTGTGAGTTCCTATTCATAATGGATGTGAGAATCTCATTTTCCGAGAAAAAGTTTGAGTATCTTACTATCATGACTCTTGGAGTTCGGCTCGTGGAATCGATATGTTTGATGCTTGTCGACTTCCAAATGGTGTGTGCGTAACCTCAATTTTACTGTTGCCTTAACACACTTCCTAACAATTGTGCCTTTTTTCTTTTGCTGCAGTGGAGGTGGGAAAGTGCAGTTCTTGGATGCTGCTTCCTCTTCTTTCTTCTCCTCACACGTTTCTTTGTAAGTGCTCAGTCAGTCCTACACCCATGACTGTGTTTTTGGAATTCAACAAGTAGCCAATTCATGTAGAAGCTCCAATAATTCTCAAACTATTGCCCATATGAACAATTTTGTGGCACTAAATGTGTACTACGAATCTGGAAAGGGGTATCTGCAGATAAGAGTTTCCCATGCATCCATGTCAGGACACAAGCCCGTGACATAGTTGCAGGGAAAAAGAAGGCTCACCATCCACTGGTGAGGCAGGATGGCTTTGCCAATTATTGCACCAGTTGCCCGTCAATCCACCAAAAGAAGTTGTCTTTTTGTTCTTGTCCATAAGCCTTCCTCTACCCTACTTCAGACCTAAACATGTACGCGACTGGTGATTCCGACCAAAAATATAATAGTTGTGAAGGCCCTGAGGAAGTGTGTTACAAAAATTATGGCTCTTGGCAATTAATTTGGGTCTCTTTCTGTCTCTATAAACAAACATCTTTTTCAGCAGTGAGTATTGAATTAAAATACCAATCACATGATCTTCATTATCGTTTTATTTTGTTTAATTAAACAGAGTAAAAGGCGGCCCAAGTTCTTCTGGGTCTCTGCAGCTGCCCCCTTGACTTCTGTGATACTGGGAAGTGTTTTGGTGTACCTCACTCATGCAGAGAACCATGGAGTCCAAGTGGTGGGTTCTCTACTCCTCTCCTTGCAATCACAGCCACCAGATCGATATCATACGGCTACCCTCTTTAGTGATGATGCCAGTAGTTGTAATCATGTACAGTACAACTTAATTATGCCTTCGATTCTTGGCCATGTTTCGCAGATTGGCTACCTGAAGAAGGGTCTGAACCCGCCATCAGCCACCAGCTTAACCTTCATGCCGCCGTACATCATGGTGGCGCTGAAGACCGGCATCGTTACCGGTGTTATCGCACTCGCCGTGAGTCCTCTTCTTGAAGGCCTGCTTTGACCAAACAAGACAGTTGACGTCCTGACCATTGTTCGTGCTCCCTCTCGCAGGAAGGGATTGCAGTCGGAAGGAGCTTTGCCATGTTCAAGAACTATCACATCGATGGTAACAAAGAGATGATAGCTATCGGGACGATGAACATGGTTGGATCTTTGACATCATGTTATCTAACAACCGGTACAGTCCGATCACAAGATCACTTTGCAGCTACGTGTTGTTCGTAACCTAACTGATGCCAGCTACTGGCTCTATCAGGGCCGTTCTCGAGATCGGCGGTGAACTACAACGCCGGATGCAAGACGGCGATGTCGAACGTGGTGATGGCGATCGCGGTGATGATCACCTTGCTGTTCTTGACGCCGCTGTTTCACTACACGCCCCTGGTGGTCCTCTCCGCCATCATCATCGCCGCCATGCTCGGCCTCATCGACTACGAGGCGGCAATTCACCTGTGGCATGTCGACAAGGTCGACTTCTGCGTGTGCCTCGGCGCCTACCTCGGCGTCGTGTTCGTCAGCGTCGAGATCGGACTAGTCATTGCAGTAAGTTCAGCATCCGCCATCCTCCACATCCTCACCATATATATAAACCATGCTACAGCCGGTGATAACCTGAAGACACACATTGTTCGATGTGGTTGCAGGTCTTCATCTCTATTCTGAGGGTGCTACTGTTCGTCGCAAGGCCGAGGACCACCGTGCTTGGCAACATCCCGAATTCCATGGCTTACCGGAGAGTGGATCAGTATCCGGTGGCACAAAGTGTTCCCGGAGTGCTGATCCTCCGTATCGATGCTCCGATCTACTTCGCCAATGCTAGCTACTTGAGAGAGAGGTCAGTACATGAAACAAGGCCAATGCGAGTACTTTCTCACATTCACATAATATAATCTAGCTCATCGAACAAAGTGTTGGTCTTTGCTTGTTAGGATATCAAGGTGGATCGAGGAGGAGAACGAAAGCTCCAAGGGAGAGACCAGCTTGCAGTATTTGATATTGGACATGGGTGGTGAGTTAGAGACTTGTCAATGCAATTGCACCGGTGCTTTATCTTGTCATAACCGTGTCTCCTTGCAGCTGTTGGCAGCATTGACACCAGTGGAATCAGCATGCTGGAAGAGGTCAAAAAGATTATTGATAGAACCTGCAGCATTAAGGTGCCGATCAAATCTCTGCAATCATTGCGGTTGCTACCCATGACTTGTAAAGATCTTTAACCTCTCAATCTGGTTTATTTGGTGGTGATCAGCTTGTATTAGCAAACCCTGGGAGTGAGGTGATGAAGAAGCTGAGCTCATCAAAGATCCTTGAAGCCATCGGCCATGAGTGGATCTTCCTCACCGTAGCCGACGCTGTTGCTGCATGCAATTTCATGTTGCATACATGCAAGCCCAGTGACACCACATCCTGCGAGAACGTTGTCTAGGAGTAAAAGGAGTTGCAGAGAGCCAGAACCAAGATAAAGACGATGCAGGATGAAGAAGACAAGAGCTTCACAACCAGGAATTAATGGCCACCTGCTATTATTAATACGGAGGTTTTTTTGCATGCTCTAATCCGCTCAAGAACAACTACTATATGTGGTGTACTATGTTGTATGTAGGAACGGGAATGAGAGCCCTCTTCTTCTTTGTTAGGATGGCTAATCTGGAATCGATCCTTTTTGTGTGATTACCTTCCATTAAGGCCAAGTATTTGTGGATCAGAGCTTATGTGGGAGGAGGATAATGAAGCGTGAAATTCACCTTCCACATTGTTCCTATCATGAGAGCCCCTGCTTACATGGTTTGCTTGAGAAGAAAAAGAGGAGCAACTTTAATATACTGGGGTGCCAATGAGTCACAATCGATCGGCCAAACTTCATAAATATAGATTTTCCTTAACATACATGCTAAAAAATTAGATTCACCGTGGAGGCACGGAGATCTTCCTATCTTCACTTATCCATTAGGCTTTCTGTGAGAGACGCTTCAGTTCCATAAGCTTCCCTATTGGAATGCAAGTCCAAACCATAGGACATTCATAACCCCTATATATATATATATTCCAATACATCTGTTATATATTCCAATCCATAATCAATCCATAGGACATTCATAACTTATTGAATATTAACCCTCCTTGGGTTCATAACATTCCGGTCTATATATGATGATGATGCCCAAGACTCTTAAATCATTCTTTTATCCATATCTAAAAATAAGCTACTCTTCAAATATAAAAAAATTAAGAAATAATCATATAGGTAAGCTAAAACTTAGTAAGCACTATGACTGGCATACTAACAAAACTTATCATAAATTTATATTTCATTTAAAACATATGATTTCTTTATACATTCCATGCATATTTTCAAAATATACATGAATATCAAAATTTTTTAAATGCTTAAATAATTTATGTAAAACTTAAACTTCATATATGTTTTAAATCAAGCCTTTGATAACATAATGCCGCCTGCTAATGAAACCTTTGTAAAGCACATTTAGTCGAATATATTTTCATAATAAAAGTATAACTGTAATTACTGTTTTATATCTAATCATAATCCATAGTTGTGTAAAGGACTATCATTAACTATTCATAAATAAGTATAAATATAGCTAAGGATATGTAAGTGTAAGCATATCTAAGGTGTGTGACAAAACATAATTTATGATAGTATAATGACTACAATCACATTATATATCGTAATAAGGTATAGAAGAAACTAATTTTGAAAATACAATCAATATATAACTCCTATTGGTTGGGATCCTATCATAACAAAATTGATCAGACAAATATCTTGTCATGAAAAATAATATTTTATTTTTATTTTATACAAGGAAGAGTTTCAGTAAATCATTCTAGTTAGATATTTTATCGGTTCTTTTCAAACTTATTATCGGAACATATATTTTCATGTGACTTTAGATAATATAAATCAATGAATATTATAAAATAATAAATAAATATTTAATTGTCAACCTTTTAATTATTTTATAATTTTTTAAATAATAAAATAGCTTGTGAATCACTTTATCACATGCATTTATAAATTTCAAACTCATGCATCAATACCTTGGAAAATAGATTAGATGGAGTAATCAAATACTTACTCTTGATTGTATACCCTCGATACAAGGAAGTAATTTTTTATACTTTTTACAGTTTAGTCCTGAAAAAATTATATTTATGTTTAGGTTCTTATGTAAAAATCCTTTGGCAAGTCATATACAAAATGATTAAAGTCTTAGGTCAACTTATTATTATTAAACTAATAATCAATTGATATGATGGTTGGTTAATTTTTTTAAAAAAATAATATTTAATCATACATAAATTAAAAATATAAAACATATAGAAAATATCAAAAAATAATTTTATGATAAAATAAATGAATAAAAAAAAGAGGATGACAAGAGAGTGAAAAAATCACAATGGATAGAAATAATTTTTTTGATGTCTTATCACAAATTATTACCCAAGACAATCACCCTTGCCCTATACTACCATAGGATATTTTATTCAAATAATATTATATATTAGAGAAAAACTATGAATTTGATCCTAATAGAATTGATTATGGTTTATGATTTAAGTTTGGGTAAATATTGTAACCTATATTAATATGAAACTATGAGAATATAATCATAGAAAATTACAATTGTGAATATTCTCCCATGTGTGCTAAATATTATGGGCTAAAAGTTGTGTCTCGGGCTCTTCAAATCATTTAGTTAGTGATAAAGTTTTTTTTCATTGTTTTAGTTCTTCTTTTATATTGTTCGCATTTAAATTTTTCTTCCTTTTTTGTTATCGATCTGTATCATCAACAAAGGTTAACAAAGCTATATTTTTAACAAATGATACTATAGCAATTATTGTTGGGATCGATAGTGGCACTAAGTGTGTATAAAATATTATGAAAGTAAAATAAGCAAGTATATACATATTAAAAACATAAGAAGAAGAGATACAAACTCTTTTAATCATAGTCTACCCTTTGAGTTACGTCTATCCTCAATTCCTCATTTCTTGAGACCGTTGATATTCATTAATGATTTTATTTCAATACGTGAATGTCAATATTCTTTCATCTTTCTCATTTTCAAGGCTATGGAAGTAGTATTTACACTTAAAAGACATATCTCTCTTTATAAAGACTTATGAAAAAAATAACAACTCAAAGAGAGGAATCAAAGATAAGAAACTCACACTTATGTGCTTAGAAAGCGTAAGAAAAACTTAAATTCACTTGCCTTGATCCATTGAACAAGTGGAGCACCTATGGAGGCTCCAACCTTTAAAAAAAAATAAGTGAAAGAATAGTACTAAAAAATTTAGGACAATAATGATAGTACTATCATTAATTGAAATGATATCGGTTCAGCCATCATGATTGATAGGTTAGCATAGTATCACCACTATCTCAATTTTAGCCTAAGTTAGCCTTTAGTGTGATTTCAACCATCTATTTAGGTTTAGCCTTTAGCCCAATTTCAACTTCATTTTAGTGTTATTCTAACATAGTCATATTTGTTAATTCATTTGTACCTCTTTTAAAACCTTATACGAGTTATAAGAATGCTTTTTAAGACTAAATTGGGCAAGCCCAACGTATAGTAAGTCTTCTCATAGAGAAGACTTTCAAGAGCCCAAGGACTACATTGTACAAGCTTCATCCATCACCCGACTGATAATCTCGAGGAAAAGGATCTCCTCGAATAGAGAACCCCTCTCACATAATGTACCTTTTTTAAGTAGGGTACCTACCTTACCCAAGGAGTCTACACAGCTCAAGACTCTTCTAAATCCATATTGAGAAGCATAAGGCCATTGATTCGACCACCCTTGAGAGGTGTCCAATACTAAGCCAAAATGAACATTACACTTTGTATTAGGAGACTCTAGCATCAATTCACAATGGGTTGACAAGTGATAAGGGCAAAATCATCATTCCCTCACCCCACCTGCTCCAAAATCCACTTTACTCCGTACATAACTACATAACTGTGGACACTAATATCGACATAGTATCAAACAAAAAGACAAAAACTGATATGTTAGATCTACCACATCAATGGCACCTTAACATCACTTTGGGAGGTTAGTAGCCCCACATCGATAGTTTTCCTTCGATTTGACTTCTTGACACCTCGAGTTGGATCAACTTGTTTCCATGTTAAGGTTGCACCAAGTCAAGTCATTTCTCTCCTATAAGATTTATGTTTTTTTATATTATATCTTGCTTATCGCTTCAGTGTTTGATCATGCTTTTCTTAGTTCTAGAAATTACTTAATTTTTATTGTAAATCATAGTTGATATATAGATAGAGAAACATAATTGATTGTGATGCTATGGTAGCAAAAATCCAAATAAATCCTCCATTATGATATCCTCCCTAGCCTTTCAAGTTCATCTGCACAAAGGGGCACCATTTCATTTCCTACAATTATATATTCACATAAGCAATAGTTGACCCATCTCCTCTAGCTTCATTTATATGTACCCCACGTAGAATCGCCTTCCTCCCTATTCTGCAAGACCCAATCTAGGTTCAAGTCCATCTATAGGAAATGACACCACTTAATTTTTCATAATTGTGTATTGACACATGGGTAGTGGCATTATGGTTGACCCATCTCCTTTGGCTTGATGTATATACACCCACATAACATCACCTTTCTCCTTACCCTACAAGACCCAATCTAGGTTTAAATCCATTTGCAAGAAGTGACACTACCTCATTCTCTACTTTTGTGTATTCACATGTGAGCAATCTCATTATTATTGACCCATCTCCTCTAGTTTTGTGTATATGCACTCACATGATATCACCTTCCTTCCTAACTTATTTTGTTCAACCCTTCTAGATGATAATTAATGTTGAGATTCATACCTTTATCAATTATCTCTTCTTAGTAGTGCTAACACTTTCTATCTATAACATGTATGTTACTTTATTTAACCTAAATGAAATTAAAAATCACATAAGTTATTATAATTAATTATAAGTAAATCAATTATGATTCATAATTAAATCTTACCAAATATTCAAGTCTAACCATTGTCAAGTTTTAATAGAACTATGACTCCACAAAAATTAACAAAACCCTACATAAAGGTATGTGGTGGTGAAGTTTTGTATCAATTGGCATCACAATGCCTCTCCGTGCTATGCCTCTCTCATCTTTTCTCTCCTATAAAATTTATATATTTTTTACTATTGCTTCAATCTTATTATTTTGGATACTTGATAAAATTTTAAATTTATATTTACTGTATTTTTTGTTGTAAATTATACTCAATAGATAAAGGAACATGGTAGATTGTGATGCTTTAATGAAAAGGATCCCTAAAGATATCATTTACTATAAAATCCTCCTATGACTACCCTACAAGACTCTCTCCGGATTCAAATCTCTTTGTAGGAAGTGGCACAACCTCATCTCCAACAACAAGGTATTTGCACAACAAGGTATTTGCATAAGGGCAATTGCATCATGGGTCACCCATCACCTTTATTTATGTGTATAAGCAGCCATACAGTATCACCTTCTTCCCTATTAATATCCCTGGGGAGCTTAGCATTAGCATGCCTCACTCATTTTTTCTCATATTTTCCAATGACACAATTTATACTGCCATTTTTGCTCTAGTCGATTACCTCAACTTGGTAATGCTACAAATTGATCTTGATATTGATTGAAAAATCTACTATATCTAGAATATGGTGACAAAAGAGGGTCATTCCATCCTTGAAATTAGTTATTCTCGATGTACTAGATTGGCCTTTGACCTCTTAATGACCACTCTTACTTGTTACAAACTAGAAAACCTCATACAAGAAAAACAAGAAAGCTTCCAAGAATTCTCGTTTGAGATTTACTCATCTTCCATAGGATCATGGACAATCTCTAAGCATAAGCCGATTATCGAAAACATATTTCATTTGAATGGATGACATAATACTTTATCCATAAGATATGTCATATATTGGGATCGAACTCCTTATTTACTATTGTTTGACCTAGAGAAGGATGCCATGGCCTACAAGCCACTACCACCCATAGATGAAGGAGAAGGCATGTTTACTTAGTATCTTGGGGTGACATATGATAAAGAGATTTTGACAGTTATTTTTTACTCTTAACAAGTGACATAATAATAGCATGGATGATGATTAAAGGAGTGTGGGTGAGAAAGCATAACATCAACTTAATGAACTATGTACCAATAAACATTTTGAGACACATCTTGGAGATTCATCGGATCAACCCGCTCCAATTTAATGGGAGTGATAGAGTTTTCTATAATCTTGTGTTGTTATAATATTATCATAAGTGAGATTATGATAATTAGTGAGTTTGAGGGTTCTTAAATCATGCTGTTAGATGGTACTGTTATATTAGTAATTAGAGTTTCATCGCCAAACTTATCAATAGTTTATACATGTTACTTTCTTTACAGTTGAAAACCTAAGAATAAAATGTCTTTCTATATTTAAGAACTAAATAAATTCCTTTAGCATTAGATTTATCAATTCTAAAAATTATTTATTTTATATTATATTTTTCTAAAAATATTTTTATAAGAACCCAAGAATATTTTTTTTTCTTCTAATTGAGACTTATAATTTTATTGTTGTTATTGTTGTTGCATAACCTTTTATCTAATACCACTTGGGTAGATTAGAAAGAGGATCAACACTTGAACTAAAAGGACAACTATCACCTATGTGTTTATTCTAAATTTTTTATAATAAAAATGAGTATGCCTATAAATACTTCCAATCTCCAGTAAAGAATCAAATTCCTTTCTCATAGATCAAAGAGATTCTATATGTGCAGCTTTAAGTTCCTTTTATTTGTGTAGCACAATCTTGGATTCCACAGTATGGTACAACATAAATAGCTTCATAATCTAATTAAACTGACAAATCAAATCTATAGTAATAATAACAACAACAATAAATCATCCTTAAAGGCATGGAGATTTAATAGGAATAAGTTTGCTTGGTGTCATACCTAGTGAGCCTAACAACTTATAACACAAGACAAATACAAATCAAGAATGATGAAGAACAAAGATGGTTGCCATGTGGTAAATGATGTAACCAACCTATCACCCTAGTGAAATTTGAACTCCGGCTAAAATAATCATATATAATAAAATATGAGTGTATTTTTTGAAAAAAGTCCTCTTTTTAGATTTTTTTAAAAAGCCTATAAGGAGGGAAAATTAGTGGGTGACTAGGGGTATTCCAGGTATTCGATATAAAAGGCACTATTAGAAATTCTAAAAATGGGACACTTCTTGAAAAAAGTCAAGAAAATAGCTTTTTAAAAGAATTTATCCATAAAATATAAATAAATTAAAAAGAAAGTTCAAGAAAACACATAGAAAGTAACAAACCAAATCTAAGGAGCGTAAGGAAGATATTTAGGTGCAAGCAAAATACAACTTAAAATTAAAGAAACAAAATTTTTTACCTAAAAACTAAAGAAAGAAAGGAGAGTTGGAGCAACGAAGAAGAGTACCAATTGAAGATTATGCTTGTTGGTTTTGTTTGTCTAATGAACTAGTGTCACATTGCCCATAAATCGCTTTGCACATAATGGAAAAAATCTCACTTGCACTTATCCTTAAAATAGTAGGATTTATTTTTTAAAACTTAAATTTATTATTATTAATTTTTTGTGATTACATATAAAATGTCATGTCACTTGGATAAATACCTTTTTAGTTATAACCTTTGACCCATTTGGAGGTTCCATAAATAGATTATTAAACCACCTTAATATATTTAATTTAGATATCAATATAATTCTTTCTCATATTTAAATATATTTTATTACTTTATTTTACAAATCAATTAGTTAAAAAAGATAAGTCAAGTCACTCTACGATCATACTTATATGAGGGATAATATCAGCTAAATCTTAGGGTGAAAATCTTGATTAATAGGGACAATCATTACATACTTCTAGATTCTTTCTTTTTTTATTTTTTTTATTTTAATATAAATCATAATATAATCCAATCCTTGAATGTATTTACAAACTAATCATTGTATCTTTCATCTAGATCAACTAAATTTGTCACATTGAGATCACTTTAGTTTATGTTATGATTGATTCATATCATTAAATAGGTCAAGAACTTGAACATAACTGATTATATTCTTTAATATTTATGTACAGTAAGAGTTTAATTTAAATAAATGTCCATTCAGATTCAGTCTATATCCAAATCTCCTCTATTAATATATATATAT
>LVTN01000865.1:60372-81624 GCA_001649415.1 Musa itinerans | reverse complement strand
ATAATATGTATGTTGACTCATACCTGTATATATATATATATATATATATATATATATATATATATATATAATTAATTTATCCCTTTGTGTATATGTTAATATTGAGCTATATATTGACGTATTTTTGCACGTGGTTACCATGTCACCTAAATAATTAGACAATAAATTTTTATTATTTTACTCAAATAATCTGAATTTGTAGATTTGATCACGTCTAACAAGCAGTTACTACATATTAAGTTATCCACATCTCAAGGTTCCTCTCATACTTCTGATAAAGAATGAAATCAAATAAGTCATGGATAACTACAACTACCAATTCTTTAAATCGGTGGGTAGGTAGTCATTAATGACAAGGCTTGAATCTAATAATGTCATCTTGAACACTAACATATGGTCTAATCTGGGAAGTTAACATCCTACTTTTATATGAACTATTGTAACTAAATACATCACTATTATAGGAGGAGGCCATATTGCAAGAAAGGCTACCAATTAGATCTGATGTACCCTATCAACAGATTATGCCTAATGTAATGGCTAGCCTAGTCAGATCTGGGTCAAGATTGCTGGCTACATAGCCTGAACTACCTAGATCTAATCCTACTCTAGTCTTAGGTCAAGTCACCTATGGCTAATGTGTCGTAATTATTATTTCCTTTTGTTTTTCTTCCTTCTTCATAATTGATAATAAGGTTCTTCGTGATTCGATTTTAACAAAACCGAAACATTGTCCAAGAACAAAGGAGGGATCCATATTAATTTGAATCATAATTTTTTTATCTATAAACTAAAGAATAAGATCCAAAATAAAAAATAAACATAATAAATTTAAAGATTTAGATTCCAATTATTTGACAAGGGCTCAAATCCAACTTGGGCTCAACACTCAAACTTGTCACAAGTCTATGTTAGAAGAAGAGGTGAGTGGGGGAGTCCTAAAAAATATTCAATCGTTGGTGTGCTTAACAAATCTCCCTTCGATAGTTAAGTTAATGAGGGTTTAAATGGATCGAGTGTAATGGAGGAGTATTCTATTTGGGAGGCTTTTTATAGAGTGTAGAAAATTGTTAGGTTAACTCTTACAAAGATTATGTGAATTTGATGATCATTATTGAGCAAGAAAACTTCTATTAAATCATCAGACATTGCAATTATGGTGCAATGACTTATGCTAATGTTAGGGCCCACCTATGAGTCGTCCAAAGCTAAGTGAGCCTCCATGCTAGAACAAGTTAGCATCGCTATATGGTGACTATTCGTTCAATGTGTCAAATATTATCTACCTATCTAAATTCCAATATCACTTGCCCCCTTCTCATTAGGTTTCAACATGCATATGGTCAATACGTGATGTTTCATTTACTAGGTTATTCGATCACGTTAGATTTTGTATGTGTGACCATGATGACTTTAGATTATGATGTGATCCTTTAGGTCGCTATAAAGGATGCCTCGTTAGTGGGTTCAGTTATATCATCATCGGTTGATGCATTGTGGTGAGATTCAATCGCATTATAATCTAGGGATGTTTTATTACTAATTAATTGTCATTATCGAATTATACTTCATGTCAAATGTGATCACAATCATAATCTAGGATGCTTGATGTTTGATTCAAACGTGTTAACATTAAGTGATGCTTCATAATCCAATTCGATTACATCGTAATCTAGGGATGCTTCATGGCTAATTTGATTATATCAACGTCAAATGACGTTTCATGCCTAGATATGATCACATCATTATTGGGAGATACTTCATGGCCGATTCAACTACATTATCTTAAACCAATGCTTCATGATTAAATGTTGTGATAGTATTATAATTTGATGACACTTCATTGATGATTCAATTGTATTATCGTCGAATGACACTTCATGATCAAAAAACGATCATACGGTGATGTATCATCATTGAGTTACCCATGCCTTATCACTTGGGGGGACATCGAGCATGCTATTTGTTTTTGTCGCTTTGAATCACATTTTATGTGCTTGTCATTATTATTTGGATAACATTATTATCATAAATGATAATAATATTTGGATAACATTGGAAAGTACATTTAGAAAACAAACATGAAGACCATAATGTTTTATTTTTCGATTCGTATTGGTGTATGTCCATGATAAAACTACCTTTGTGAATATTTCTAAAGATATTTCAGCACCAGTAATGTCTAACGTAAAAAAGTAGCATATGGCAACAACTTCCCCTTAGCAATAAAGAATTAGGCTTTTAAATCTTGTCTGTCCAATTAGACAGTCCCACAGCATTCCTAGAAATCACTTTGAGGAATAACGTGAAATGTCATTACACTGAAATCATATTCGCATATCACGTCGTTGAGTCTTCGAGAACAACACACATGCGCATTCGAAGCAGCAAAAGACACATCTGACAGTCTGCTGCATGACTCTCCATCATGAGAAGACGTAAATGACGATGATGATCGTCCATTCTGCTCCATCATGAGGCTGCCGGTGGTCGTACTGCCCACCGAATCCCATGAACTTCCAAGACAGTCGGCGTGGGTTCAATCGCGTGTCACGTGCCTTGTTCCCCAAATCATTCTCCCGCCCGTCACGTCACCACGGCCCACATTGCCATGAGGATCCGTCGCTCCGCCGGCCACCACACCCCCATTTCACGGCTGTTTGACCGTCATCCGACGGCGTTGATTTAGAACACCGCCTTGTGGCGGGGCTTCGCGTCGGCGAGGTCGCTGATGGCGCCGGAGACGAGGTCCTTGAATATCTGGCGTTCGATTTGAATGACGGCGTCGGCCACCTCCGCGGCGGGCCTGGCCCAGCACTCGAGGTTTTCCGCGGCCAGGTCCCTGCGCACTGCCCAGCTCGTGACGTCGGAAAGGTCGGCGGCCGATGCCTGCTCCCGTGCTTGCCGCAGCTCCGACCACACCTCCGTCAGCAGCAGGGCGGCGCTGTTGGGCGCCGCCACCGACAGGAATCCCGGGCGCACGAATGACTCCCAGGGCGGGGGCGACAAGCCGCGTTTCCGGTCGAGGATCTCCACCACGGCATCGAATACGAGGCGACGGCGGAGGCGCAGGGACTTGGAGGCGTCCGAGCTGATCCCGCGGCGCTTCTCGACGAAGGCGTACACGTCGGTCGTGTCGCCGTGGCTGTGGGTGAGGCGGAGGATCTCCACCACGTACGCATAGTCGTCGTCGTCATCATCGATAACTACCTCTTCCTCCGCCTGCGCCTCTGGACCGTCTCCTCCGTCCGAAGCAACGGCGTCCTCGTTGCACTCGGCTGGTCGATCTTCTTTGAAATCGATGGAACGCTTGGAGACCGGAGAGCGCGGGGAGGTCTCCTCGCCAAGGATTGGCGAGTTGAGGACCGATACAGGACTTGGCTGCTGCTCCGCTGCGGCTACAACCTGCACCGCTCCGGTGGCGACCTGATCCTCCGCCGTGAACGCCGCGATGCTGTGCAGCAACCGGTCGCACCGCTCCAACAGCTGCCGTCCTGCCCCGTAGTCCGCCGCCCACGACCTCTGCACAATCACCCAGAGTCCGTTCCGTGTAAAAAGCACGAAAATTTGATGACATCGGAGCCTGACAAAGAAATCGATGTAATACCTCGAAGCCCAATGGAGAATTAGCGATGGAAGCCGCGGTATCCACCTCCGCCCGCGAGCCTATCCTCTGTTTGGTAGTGACTTCTTGCTTTGTCCGCCGATTGGGTGGCGGTCGCCCGTTAATCGGACTCTGCCCAACTTGGTTCGGAAGAGTTTTCGAAGGATTCAGGGCAGAGATCCGCCTACGTGGCGGCCGACTCTTGCCGGATTCCGGCGCATTCGAGGACCTCTGCTTCGCAGGCGAGCTCGGACCCCGGTTCTTCTGCTCATTGTTTCCGTTAGGGCCCTGATCGGCCTTCCGATTCCGCCGAACGGGAGGGGTGGCTGCCGCTACTGCCGGGTTCCCGCGAATGGCGGCGGGTCCAGGTGGTGGAAGTGGCGACCGGGGTTCGCTGGATGGCCTCCGAGGTGGCCTGGGAGCAGGTTCGATGACGACGATCGGCGAGTCGTAGTGGTGGTTGAGTAAGTGGCCGCGGCGGCCGTTGATATGGCGATACAACGGGTCGGAGTGGAGAAGCCCCTTGAGCTGAAGCGCCTCCAGGATCTGCTTCAGCGTATCCAAATCCCTCGCCGCCTCGTCCATCCCACGTGTCAGGCGCTGTTTCCCGAACTCAATGGGGAGCAATCCCCACCTCTTCGGCTCCGGGTAGAAGTCCCCAGCGTCGAAGAAGCTCTTCCTCTGGAGAGGGGGAAGGAACGGTGTCCTAGCCGGCGATTTGGTTTTCTCGGCGACGGGGACGTTTAGTTGGCCAAGATTGGTCATTCTGATGAACTCGTTGGTGGAGACAGGGGCGGCCTCCACCGGCGAGGATTTGGAGAATGAACTTCCGTCGAGGAACCGGACGTACGCTGGGTCACCGGGAACGCGAGACTCCGACGTAGATCGGCGCAGTTCTGCACGGTCCGACTCGTCCGGTAGTGCGTCGAGCCCCATTAGCCGCGCCACAACGCTCGGGGAACGGCGTAGCCTCTCGCTTTCGTCCACCGCCTCAGAGGCGTCGGAACCATCGCAAGAGGAGGCAACTGGAACCGCTGCCCGGATTTCCCGCGGGCGGAGCTTGCCCTTGGCGACGACCATGGCGCGGCTGCGCTTCGACAAGGGCCTCACCCCATCCTTGACCTCGTTCACCGCGAGAGAATGCGTCTCCTTCACGAGCATCGCTGCCGAGGAAGCATGCGGCCTCTCCGACGGCGAGCTCGATCCGGCGGCCTGAAACCACAATGCACCATTACAAAATCCTTAAACGAACACCAGAAAGGCACACAAAATCCGCGTGTTTTTGAGAGACTCGAACCGGTGGCGGAGGAAGGCGCTTCCGGGCGAGGACCTGGTGGCGGTCGAAGAGGTGGAGCAACCCGGTCATGCATCCCATCTGCCGCTCCAATTGACTCCTATCGGCCAGTCCCCGGCCGCCGCCCGACGTCATCATCTACCCTCCCTCCGACGATGATGCTTCGCGGCTCCTATGGTGCGTCACACTCGCAAACCTGTATATTTTTTTGCCTGCTCTCGCGAGGCCTCCCGTCCCGACTCTCTCGTCACTGCAGCTTTCAAAGCGTAGCCGGATACTAAATGCTAGCTGAGGCTCCCATGTACGAACCGAGTCAGGGACCAGCTTTTCTATTACTAGACTATTCTGTCGACAACCAACATTCGTTGAAATTGGCCCCAAACGCCAATTGTCAGACGGTCTTCAGAGAACGGTGACTTGGCTGAGACAACCCGGCGTTTGGAGCGTGAGCGAGCAAAGGCGAAAAGCCTGCTTGCGGGCGGTCTTGTGCGTCGCGCGCGCGCACACACGTGAAAGAGCGATAGAGATACAAAGAGAGGAGATAGCTACAGTAGAACAGGGGAAGGAGGGTTTGACCGGGAAAGGGACGTCACTGTTGGCCGGGACGAGAAGGACCAAATGGCAGTGAAAAAACTCGTACTGCTGCATCCCAGTGGAAACTGGTCCTGCAAGAGTCGTGCGGTCCTATTCATCACGATAAGATGTACAACCGTAAACACGTCAGTCTCCCTGCTCTACTCGGTATAATTACGCCACTCGGGTACGCCAGATTGGTACCCCCACGGAAGCACGATCGTGTGTGATTTGGACTTAAACATAGACTCGACTGTCTGTCAACTTACGACACGTTCAATCACGTAGGAAAGGATAGAAAACGAACAGTCGTCAATTATTGGCTCGGAAAAAAGAAACAAAAAGACACATGTTTTCATGTGAGATTATTAGACTGTGGGTCAAACAAAAATGATTATATAAAGAGCAAAAAAAAAAAAAAGGAAGTGTAATTTTCTAACACCACAACAGCACAATCTCGAACTTGTATGGCAGTGTTGTATTTAAATTAATAGTCATCCATGTAATAAATCCATTGCCTTTCACCCCATAAACATGATATAACCATACAAGATTTAAATTTAAAATTTTGCTAGGGTTGAAGCATTAACTATATAATTTAGAAGATTTTTTTAACAAAATTTCAGAAACTAAGCAATTGATTGTTTTGAAATATGTCATGCAGAAAGTTATGAGCCTTTTATCTTCAGAGAAAAGACTTAATAAAAATATTATAAAATAGTGTTATTGCTGTGACTATTAATGATGGTTCCCGATCACCGAACTCGTGAGCATACACATGCACAACCGAAGCCTGTACAGCCACCGCCGAGTCCTGTGACTCGCGTGGCCGCCGCACCTCTTACTTCCACCCAATCCTTCGTATTTATATCATATCCTCTCTTGTGACAGAACACATACAGACCATCCTCCTGTTATCATATCCTTATCTTCTCCCTTGTGATTGCAATGATCCCAAGGGACCTTCAGTGACCCACGCATAGGACACAAATTATTTCTCTGCTACAACGTCTTTAGTTGCACACCCCACTCCCTCTCCAAATGCTGTCTGTTTGACAGTAGTCACAGTGGCAATTATTATCTGATCATAATGGATTTGAATAACTTTAATCAGATTCCTGGATTCATTAATTGGATGAAGAGGGTGGCCAGTCCTATTGGTACAACGACAGGACTGGGCACATGCAGCTGCTCCCCCCATATGAAAACAATGCACCTATCTTTGGTCCCAAAGAGGATGCCATCCAAAGATCAGGTCACAGGTTGAGGAGGTCAAGAACAAATTTTCAGTTTTGACCCCACATCCCAGCCATCTGAAAACAAATTTGTTTTCTGGATGTTGTTTCAGACTTACACAAGCAGAGGGAGTCAGGCAAGGCATTCATCGTAAACTTGTCAGTGGATTCCAACATTAAAAGCTCAGAAATTTACATCCAAATAAACGCAGGAACAAGGAAGATAGAATTATAATCGGAAAACCTAGACAGATAAACTTAATTAGTATCCAACATGTGATTTTGCATGCAAATTTTAAAGTTCTCTGAGAGCCTAAACATACTCTTCTGTTGGCTTCTAGTTACTTTTCATATTGAATTCAATTCCACCGAGTACTTAAATCAGATTAGGCATGTTTGATGTCCAAGATAAGGTCACATTTCTAAGTAGTTTCGTATCATACTAACTTTAAGAGGCTTCATTCAACATGATAGATATACAAAGCACTAAAGATAACGAGGACCACTCTGTGCCCAAGAACGGACGCTTCCAAGTAGACACACTAATGATCAAGACAGCATTTTCTTCAGTTTGTCTCCCTCTGATACTAATTCACGGACTGCCACAAATTTAGGCTTCACTCTCAGATGATACATACGGCATCATTCCATGGAAGATTTAGCTGAATAGAGCACAATGCTTTTGGATCCTTGATATTTCAAAGGAAATCATATGCACTCTTAGCAGCTGAATCATGTACGAGGATCAGTTCTATAAGAAGTTCCTATGATCCTTCTTTTTAAAAGTCTTTAATAGACTCCACCACAATTAAAGTTTTCAAACATGGATTTTGACTCCCAATGTAGTTACGTAACATTAATAGGTCCGACATGGAAGGCTTAACTAGTCAATGAAATGGGACCCTTTGGTAAATTTTTCATACTGAAAAATAAGCCAGCATTAACGAGATGATTTGCTTCACTATCTCAATCAGTGCTTATGTAGCAACTATTTACTCGAGGGCTTCTATCGAATAAAAACACTCTCCACCGGCAAAGGTGAAAATGGCCGAGTTGACGAGAGTATTATCTTTGGGCTACCCTTTTTATGCTCTTATTCAATCCTAATAGGCTGCATCACACTTTTGACACTTTGACCCCTACAGTTGCAAAACAAGCAAAACAAAAAGCTGAAGACCCAGTGACTCCTATCCCTCATCATTTCATGTGAACTAATTTATTTCAAAGGTCTCAAAGTCTTCATACCCCACACATGAAAAGGTTCAAAAAGAGAGGATGATGACTTCTGGCACAAGCTTTTATTGATCCCACCCACATGAATCCAAGCGGTCCATCACGTACATACTGACCTACCACTCATGAAGCTCCTGAGTCAGTATGTGGGTCAGGCTGCTTTAAGCCCAAGTAGAAGAATCCTACCCATCTGGTTCCTTTGGAAGGATGGCAACAACCCAAAAAAATTAAGATAATGGTGTAGGTGCCCTTCACTAGTCCCCATGAACTGGTAATGTGAAAGTGAAGGAAATATTGAGGGTAGTACCCCATGGGAGAATGCTCCGGTTGTCTCTATAAACCTCTCCTATCCATTTGCCAAGAAGCTCTTGCCCTCACTCTCCGTTTAATATTTGGCGATAAAGACAATTTAGATTGTGCTGCAATCATAATGAACATGAGGTATCAACTTAAGTTATTGCGGGGAGATTATATCAAGCTATTCACCATAAACTATAATTTTTTAATGGTCGGCCTTGTAAAACTTTGGAAGAATGAATGTTTTACTTGACAATGCAACCTCTAAAAGATTAGCCATCTTTAATTAGATGGGAAAAAAAAAAGACTGGGTTTCCTGAGCTTTAATGTAGGAGACCCATGATATAATCAAATTAATGTGGTCCAAGCAAATTCCCTAATTTATTCTGATGTACATAGATGGCAAAGTTCTTGGAGTTACCTAAGAAATAGGACATTTATATGGAATGCATTTGGTGATTTGCTTCCCACATGTCATAACACGTATTCAGCGAGAAGATTGATTGGTAAAGGTTCAAGATGAGTGTTCTTTCCCCTACCAACCTTTGTTTTGTGGGAGAGCTATTAAAAATATGATGGGATCCAACACTTGGTTTACATATGAAAATTGTAGAATAAAATAAGAAAGAAAATATAGGGCTGCTCCTACATATCTAACCTACTCACACGAGCTGAATCTGTGAAGTCATCATATCAAGATGTGGGCCAATTGTCGGAAAGAGGAGCATGCACAAGGGTTGTCAGTTGACATAGAAGGGAACCCTCTGCAGGTGGCAAATAGAAGGAATAAGAGCATATGAGGCAATTGGAGTAGGGACGTATCGTTCGCCTTTCACCCTGCAATCTCTGCCGAGCTGACGGCGATCAAAGTGGTAGACTCTTGTTCCATTGGTTGTACAAGGACAGATGCAGCTAAGACGATGACCAAAGGCCCCATAGTTGCATCACCTCATTGAATGGAGGTCACTCTTCCCATTCACCGTTGAGAATGGTGGAAGTTTTTATGGATACAATTTGACAAACTTTCACGGTTTAATTTCAGCCAAATGTTCTTTTCAAATCAACCAGTCACTTGAGCCTAGTTATAACAATCCTTTGACCACGCTAATATTGTTATGTTCTTGAAATTATAAATTTAACTCTGAGAAAAGAACTTCCGAAGAAAATAAATCAAGTTCCTATGGGATCGTTATATATTTCAAAGATGGAAAAAGGCTTCATTACACCAAACTTCCATCAATCTATGGTCTGAAAAATATATCTGGGTACTGTGCTCATATTGCATAAAAAACACATGCATATAAATAAGAGCTACTTGTTATATAAAAACCCCTAACCGATGTTAATAAACTTCAGACAATAATGTAGCGCACTATATTTGGCCTCATCCAAGCATATAATGAATCAAAAAAGGCTACATAAGACCATACAACAAGTAAAACAAGAATCCAGAAGGTGGCACATGAAATGCAAGTTAATCGTGAAATGTCCCATCCTACCAAATAGATTCGACGTCAGCATCACAACGAAGAGAATGAGATCTTTCCTCTGACAAGTTAACCATACTTTTAACCTCAGATCACAGCGAAAGACAAGGATTTTCTGGTTTAAAGTGATTTATAATAAGAACAGCAAATGATGTTAAGTCGTATGACAACAGCCAAATCCCAATCTCACATTACTACAGCCAGAAAAGCTACGACGAAGGTTCAATATTCACGTTAAACTACCTACAGGTTCACTAGCGAAGAAAGAAAGTCACACAAAGTATCATCACAAACTACAACACCTGTGGTATTCAACAAAAGTTGAATTTTCATTCCTTGGTGGACTTGTTAATGAGGGACTTGTGGATGTGAGGGATGACACCACCACCGGCAATGGTGCCTTTGATAAGGGTGTCAAGTTCCTCATCTCCACGAATGGCCAGCTGAAGGTGGCGTGGTGTGATACGCTTCACCTTGAGATCCTTGCTTGCGTTCCCGGCAAGTTCCAACACCTCTGCCGTTAGGTACTCCAGTATTGCAGCAGAATACACTGCCGCTGTTGCCCCAACACGTCCGTTTGCAGAGATTCTGGATTTCAGCAGGCGGTGGATTCGACCAACAGGAAACTACATAGAAGAAATCCATATGTGATACAGCATACGAGAAACACAGATATGCATTAACTTCATCAGGATTTGATGACAGTATATTCATCCGATTGGATTCTACACACAGGATGCACAAGATTATGCAGTCTAAGTTGGACACAAGCATGATTCATTTTCCTTCTCTTGGAAAATTTTGTACCAACAAGAACTGAAAGTGGTGTCATTAATTGCTACGATGCATCCTCCTCCAATTGGGAATCTATCAACCTAAAAATCCATTACAACTATTATGACATTCAACCATCATCATCGATTGATTTTTCAGGACCATGGTGGATCAATTTTGACTACAAATTATTCAGCATGTTTAACTAGTGATGATGACCTGCTCTTTATCTTATCATGGACAAAAGTTGGCTTGGTTCTCCATCAAAGACTCAAATTTGACTTCCTTGCCATCAAATTCAACATAAATAGAGTGAAACCATGTTAGATCAAGTCAATTAGAGCACCATCTACTCTGATAAAGTATTATCAATCTTTTATGCACCATGATCAAAAACTCATTCAATCAAATTGAGGATCCTCAACACCACATCAGTTGCCAAGCCAACATTGTACCCGTTTCAAATCATATTGTACTAGCTATTACAATGATGTGTATTGCTTTTCTTATACAAAAGCATGATACAGTTGCAGCCCATGCAAGATCCTTATCAAAAGGTAAAAGAATTTAATATCAACTCATTTTGGATCATTTTATGAGGCTATGGTGCCTAAGGAAGGGATCATTCATGCCATGAAGCTTGGGGGTTCAAAAGCTTCATGTCGAGACTGATTCTTCAATTTTGGTTGATCTTCTACATGTAAGGAACACTTCCCCTTAGAGGATCTTAAATCTCATTAAAAGCATTGTTCATCCAAGAAATCTTTGAGATTACAAGTTTTCCATGTCTTACGTGAAGGGAACCGAGCTGCAACTAGTTGGCCAAGTTAGCAACGGATAATTAAATGGAATCGTATCTGGGTTGGAAATCCTCGAACTGAGCTGGATTTTTTTTGTTCGCTCTGATGTAAATAGTGACATTTTGTTTCACCTTAATTTTAATCAATAAAGCTTAATTTTCTTTCTTTTATTCAAAAAAGAATAAAATAAATAAATATGAAACGTATACTTTATCACAAATCAATCAGAAAATACCCTATATACAAACCACCTCTCTCATTCAAACAAGCAATAACAATCTCCAAAGGAGATGTAACAATAATTAATACTGCATCATAAACAACACCATTTCACTTGCAGCACATCCCTGCCAAAATCAAGTATGGGCTAATAGGGTTCTCAATTGAGTGGCCACTAATCCCAGAAGCTTAAGTTGTTTAACGTAAACCATTTGTAGCATTTGGACTGGATATCATGATATATGGCTTGCCAAAGTCAGTTGCGCACAATGGAATTACACAATTAAATGGCATTACAAGACTAAGAACCACTGTTCCACTGGTGATCTCACACACCCAGAACAATGGCAACTTATATATCTGTAAATCATGACACATACAAACTCAAACTTCCATAACAACAAATCAAAGGCGCCAGCTCACCGAGCATAGCGACCCCAGTTCTAAGAAAGAATTCAACAACAAAGGAAGAACAGGGGCGTACCTGCAGTCCAGATCTGGACGAGCGGGACACCGGCTTTTTCTTGTCCTTGTCCTTATTGGCCGCCGTTGTCTTCGCCGCCAAAAGCCCCTTCCCTCCTTTCCCCGCCATCTCTCTATTATTCAATCACAAAACCAAGCAGGAAAGTGCTGAATAACCCTAAATCGTTCCATAGAGGTGACGAGCAAAACGGGGAAGAAGGAAAAATAGACACGAAATTTCTCGAAAAACGACCTAAATCGCCAGCGGAAAACACCAGAAAAAGCCAGATAAACCAGTATCAAGAAGCCCTAGAGAGCGGAGAAGATGGGGAAGAGAGGAGACCGCGTACCTCCTCTGATTCCTCCTCGGCTCCTCGAGATCCTTGGAAGGGTCAGAGGGTGAATAGGCTCGGAACGGGAACGGGAACGAAACGGCGAAGTTCGACGGGTTTATAAGTACGAATGGGCGGGAGATGGTTTTGGTTTCGGTGGGGGTATCAAAGATGATTACTTTTGGGCGGCAAACGGAAATTTCAAATTTTGCATTTGTTCCTAAACTAACCTCGACCATTCGTCCAAATGCCATGAATGTGGCTCATAATTTTTATTTGGTTATTATTAAGCAATGATCTCATCTCTCGGATCCTTTGGGGGGGTTTAAAAACTCTGATTTTATATTTTAGTTTTCACTAGTTTTAAACTATTTTTATTTGGCTCATTTATAATATTTTTCAATAGCATTATAGTATTTTTATTAAGTGACATCATATTATATCTCTTTGGTTGTTTTTGCATATTGACCATTATGATAATATATTTTTAGGCTTATAGCTGATTCAATTGAGATTATGAGTCTATTTGAATCATTTATATTATTTTTAAGTATATTTTAAAATATTTTTGTTGTAGTGATTATAACAAACTAATTTTTTTATCTCAATTTAGGTGATATTATTTATAAACTATTATAAACACTTTTATTGTATTCTAGCATGATATCAAATGGTTTTTATTATATTTTAATTTTATTTGCCTTACTTATAGTATTTTTAATAGTATTATAGTATTCTTATTAAGATATTAAAATACTATAAAGTTATTAAAAATACAAATATTATTTTTTTTATGATTGCTCGTAAATTATTATGGTATTAAATTTTAAAGTTTAAAATTGGTTTAGTTGAGATTATGAGCCTATTTGTATTATTTATAATATTTTAAGTAAACTCAATAATATTTTTATTATGATGGTCAAAATACTATAATGGATCGGAAAATAATCAGTGGGATTGGTAAGAGATCTTTTGAACATTATTCAAAACATGAGCACCATTTGAGAACAACAAAAAGAAAAAAAATATTTTTTTAAGAAAACCACCCTTATATTTATAAGAATTAAGAAATAAAATTTTATTTAGTAAAATGCGTATAGCCCAATCCATGAGTACTAGAATAATGAGATTATTCGATACCCAAATTTTTTTAATAATATTAGAATTGGTAAATATTTTAAGAGTTCTAACTAGCTTCAAACTATTGAAAAGAATGCTAATTAGTCTCAAACTCTTTAATGAATCAGGGTTAGAATTTAGATAATGAATCAAAATAGGAAAAATAAATTAGGATTTTATTATATAAATATAGTAAAAGTCTTAATGTTTTTGTGAAAGGAAAAGATAGAGAAACACATTTTGGTGATCATGCTATCTCTAATGAAAGTAGAAAGGATTGAGAAAATAATTTTTTAGGTATATATATATATATATATATATATAATGCCATGGAAAATAATTCCTTAGATTAGTTTTTCTCATATAGTAAAAAATTAATTTTTAATTTAGATATAAGCATGAAGTTACCGAGCCACATTAATTTTACATCAACTTTCTAATATATATTCTTTAATTATTAATCTCTAATAATTTTTTAAAATTTTGAGTTTTTCTTTTCTTCCCAACAAATAGGTATCCAGTGTAACAAAGAATCGACCAAATCATAATTCGAATGTCTACCCAAAATAAGATACTAAACCTTCACAAAGCTAAAAATAAAATTTATATTAATCCAAGTTGGATTCCGTTCAAAAGAGGAATCCAAAGAAATCCTTCAATATATTAGGGGTCAGATCTCTATTTGGTTTAATATTTTCAAGGTTAGATATGGACACCTTTGTGGTTCCTCTTCTGATACTTCTAGGGATAGTTAGATTTTGGATGAAGACATATACTGAAAAATGATAACAATTTATTAGAATGTGCATGGAATTTCGTTGCATTTTATTCTGAATTTGATTAACTAATTATTTGAATTCGTCCTTTTTTTGCTTTAATTAACAAGTACAAATATGTGTGTGTGTGTGTGTGTGAAATGTCATTTTTATCTCAAAAATTTGTGTTTATGATTTTTCAACTTATCTACTTTTTACTCTAAATAAGCTCATGGAGGATCGAAACTATTATAAGCTCAAAATGGTTAGTACTAGTAGACTCATTTACCCATAAAACTAATACAATCACTTCTCACAGGAAGTAGGAATAAACTACGGTATAAAGATCTCCCTCATTTTAGCTCGAGGCCCAAACATAGCCCAAAAATATTCATTGTGATGAGCCTAGTAATAGATTCATCGAGCCCTATTAATCAGATCCAGCATTGTTGTTACCCTTAAAGCAATTGGTCTTCTATACTGTTTAATATTATTTACGTGAACGTAATCCGACAGTTAATTGGATTGTTAGAAAATTTACGATGGACAGTTTATTTCTCGTGGATGGAATTCTTGGGCAATGGCTTACACAAGTACGTTCGTAGAACTATGCCATCTTAATAGATTTATTTTTCGAAAAAAAATATCTCATAATAAATATACAAATATTTATTAACACATAATAGATTGATAGCGTACTTTCATTTGATTTGATCATAAACATTATTAATTGATTTAACATCTACATGGGGTGTTGTATACAGGCATTACCTTCGTATTATGAGTGAACAAAACATGTGGACCCAATTAAAGTAAGCCCTTGTAGATATGAGTATGGCCAAATGGAAGAGAACATTGATTCAAATTCTGCTGTCCTGTGGCTAATGGAACTGCACACTATTTTGTTTCAGAAACAGGGGAGACTGCTGGCTCTCATATTCACCGGAAACAACCCATGCACCTGCCTGAGATGCTTCAGATGCTGCTGTCCATCAATCGAAGGGAAACTGCAGCACACTGCTAGTTTTCAGAAACAGGAGAGGAGAAGTCCATACTACTCACCGTAGAAGTCCCCAGCAAGCCAGATGTGTGCTTACTATAGGGAGAGATTATATGTAAGTATAATTTTTTTAAATACTAATAATAATAATATATTATTAGTCTAATATCAAATCAAATTAAATAGAAAAAGAAGAAATGAAGATAAAAATAAAAAAGAAAAGTTATAATGAACTTCTCAAAAAAAATTATAAGATTTGTTCTATAAGTCTATATAGAATAACAATTTAAACCAAGAGATTTTTATCCCTCAAACTCTATCTAAGTAACTTATTTAAAAGATAAAAAATAAAAATCTGAGATTTTTTAAAAGATAATACTTTAAATCTTAATATTTTTCTTTAAAATATATTTTTGAAGATAAGCCACCACTTTGAAGATCTTAAAACGGTCCTTTCGAGAAAGATTTTATAAAGATATCTATGATAGCATCTTTACTTTTAATGATTCCTTGAATTATTTTTTCTCAATGAAATAATATTCAATTTCAATATACTTAGGTTCTTACATGATAAATTGGATTTATAGCTAATTTAAGGTACCCTGATTGTCACATTATAAAATTGTTAGTTTATTAATATGATAGTAAATATCCGCAATTAAATATCTTAATCATATACATTCTTGAGTAGCAAGTGAGGAAGCATTGTATTCTGCTTTAGTTGTAGAAAAAGAGAACAATCCTTATTTTTTCCTACATCATAATATATAAACAGAATCATATAAAAAGATATATGAAAAAATAGATATATAATTATCTAAATCATCTTCCATAATACCATTTGCATAATCATACAATTCAAGATGTATGTCCATAAGATAATTTAAGACCTAAATGGGTTTCTAAAATACCAAAATAAAAACACAAAGAACTAATATGGAAATTATTAATATAAAAATTACATACCTTCTGCCATTGTTATTTAGAATTTTAACAATGGTTTCTCTTAGTATTTTAGTACTTCTTGACTTACAACTCTCACTTTAAATGGTAAAGAAATTTTTTTAAAATAGAGATGGAGCCCAAGGACTATAAACTTATTTATATATAGATATTCTACCATCAAGAATGTTTTCTTCCATTACCACTAACCTTATAATGTTCAAGGATTAATTCAAGTTCAAAATGTTTGGGCCACAATGAATGAAGAAATTTAATGTGAAAATATTTACATAATAAATGAAGAAATTTAATGAGAATGGTTATATTCTCCCACATTTAATTTAATGACTTAAGTTAATCTTATCGAATAACTTTCTTAATAAACAAATATATGAATCATAGTGATAAGTCCTCTAAGAGAGAGTATTATTATCCATGTATTGCGATGTACTAGTTTCTTAAGTGTTAATCTTAATATAGTAATATTACTTAATGAACAAACCTTATGTTTATTCTTGGGCTAGTATAAATATATTTTCTCAAATAAATTAATGTGCACATGAATATGAGAAAACATCACAATATATAAGAGTTTCAATAATAAATACAATTACAAAGTGGAACCAATTCCTTTTTTTTCTACATTATCCTTTAATTTCAAAGGTGGTATGCCCCTAGACAAAGGATCAATAATCATTAATTCAGTGTTAGTATACTCAATAACCACTTTCTTTTCTTTTACACGTTCTCTTATAGCTAAATACTTAATGTCGATGTGTTTACTTCGACTTTTACTTTTATTGTTCTTAGCCATAAAGATAACAACTGAATTGTCGTAAAAAATTCTCAATGGCCTAGAAATAGAATTCATAACTCTAAGTTCACAAATGAAACTCTTAAGCCATACACCATGTGAAGTAGCCTTAAAACAAGAGACGAATTCGGCTTCTATAATAGAAGTAGCAGTCAAGGTTTACTTGACACTCCTTCAAGAAATAGCTTCACCAGCCATCATAAAAATATACCATGATATTGATTTACAAGAATCAACATAGTCAATAAAGTCTGAATTTGAGTAATTAATCATATCTAGATTTTTGTATGTCTATATATAAGCATGTAATCTTTAGTTCCTTGAAGATATCTCATCACTTTCTTTACAGCTCTCTAGTGGTACATATCACCCTAGCATCCCCACAACAAATATAATATTAGGTTAGTATAAACCTGATCATATGTAAGGCTTCCTATGGTAAAAGCATATGAGATGTTTTTCATTAATTCCCTCTCAAAGTCATTCTTTGGGCATTGGTTCAAGTTGAACCTATCACCTTTCACAATTGGAGCAACACTTAGTGAACAATTCCTTATCCAAAATATCTTTAAAAGCTTATTAATATAGGTTTCTTATGACAAACCTAAAATGCCTTGAGGTATATCTCTATGGATTTTAATGCTAATGATAAGATGCTTCATCCATATCATCATGTCAAAATTTTTAGAAAGGAATTGTTTCACCTCATGCAGTAAACCTTTATCATTAGTTGCAAGAAAAATATTATCTAAGTGTAAAATAAGAAAACATATTTTACTCCCATTAACCTTCTAGTATATACATTGATCTATGAGATTTTTAATAAATCCGAATGAAGAAATTACTCTATGGAATTTAAAATACCATTGATGGGAGGCTTGTTTTAGACCTTTAATAGATTTCTTAAGCTTACAAACTAAGTTCTCACCAACATTAGAGGAGAAACCTTCAGGTTGTTTCATATAAATCTCCTCCTCTATATCTCCATTAAACAATATCATTTTCATATCCATTTATTGCAACTCAAGGTCAAAATAAGCAATTAATGCCAAAATGATATGAAGAGAATCTTTCTTAGATATAAAAGAAAATGTCTCTGTATAATCGATTCCCTCTTTTTGAGTAAATCCTTTTGTAACAAGGCTTGCTATATATCTCGTAATATTGTCTAACGAATCTTTCTTGGTCTTAAAGACTCATTTACAGCTAATGGCCTTCGCCCTATTAGGCAACTCTATAAGATCTCAAACTTCGTTGCTCTTCATGGAATTTATCTCCTCCTTCATGGCATCGTGCTATAAATCTAACTCTTTGCAACTTATGGCCTATGAAAATATTTCAAGATAATTTTGGGCTCTAATACTATAGTCAAATTCTTGCAGATATATAACATAATCACTAGGAATTATAGATCTTTTATTTTTAGTATATCTTCTTAATGTTGTACTAATATTTCCCTAGGAACTTGTGGTTCAATTAGTTGTTTAGGAGCTTGTTGTAATTCCTAAACTGTTTGATTTATTAGAATATTATTAGTAACTTATATAACCTCAATGATTGGTTGTTCAACACCAGTTTGTACTTGAGGAGTGCTATGAATGATAATCAATTTATTATATGATATGGAAGGTTGAGATTCTATATGATCATATATAAAACTATATTCCTGAACTAACCGCTGCCATTGATTATGTCATCCTCAAGAAACTTAGCGTTTCTTGATTCCACAATCCTAGTTATGTGAGATGGACAATAAAATCTGTAACATTTGATTCCACAATCCTAGTTATACAACGAAATACTCACTAATAGTCCTCATGTCTAATTTCTTCTCTTGTGGATTATATATCCTAACCTTAAATAGATATCCCCAGACCCACATATGTCGCAAACTCGACTTCCAACCTTTTCATAATTTAAATGCTGTCTTTACAATAGCTTTGGTTAAAACTTGATTTAATATATACATAGTCATCTTTAGTGCTTCAGTCCACAAGGATTTAGAAAGATTGGAATTGCTATGTATACTCTGTATTATGTCTAATAATATTCGATGTTTTCTTTTTTCTACAACATCATTCTGATCTTGAGAACCAGCACAGTATATTGGGCAACAATCTCATGTTCTTGAAGTAACTTAGCAAAAGGACTGGGTACTTATTCATTCTCAATATATCTATTATAATATTCTACACCTCTATATGATCTAACAATTTGAATTTGCTTACCACATTAGTTCTCAACTTCAGCCTTAAAAACTTTGAAGGCATCCAAAGCTTTATTTTTGTTATGAAACAAATAGATATACATATATCGTGAGTGATCATCTATAAAAGAGATTAGGTATTTCTAACCATGTGCGTCTATATCTGGATAATATATATCAGTATGAATGATTTCTAATATATTTAAACTTTTATTAGTACTTTTCTTAGATTTGTTGGTCTACTTTCCCTTAAAATAATCCATATAAGTCTTAAAATTAGTAAAATATAGAGTACTGAGTACTCCATCATTAACTAATCTCTTAATTTTCTCTATGGAGATATGTCATAATCTCCGGTACCATAACATAGAGGAGTCCTTATTAATATTACATATTTTAGTACTAGAGTGAACATGTATTGAACTACGAGTGTCATCATTTTGTAAGAAAATATGATAAAGACCATCAAACAAAATATCATTTCTAACACAATCAGATTTATATAATAAACTAAATAATATGTCTTAAAAATTAAAAGAATATCCAAATGGTACGAGTTTGAATATAGAAATCAAGTTTTGTAAGAAACCTAGTACATAAAAAGTCCTTTCTAATTGGAAAATAAAGCCACTACTTAAAGTTAAATGCAAGTTCCAATCGCCTCCACATGTGAGCCTATCTTGTTGCTAGATAAGATGTTTTGCTTACTTTCCACTGGCTTCTTTAGGTTTTGCACACCCTACAAAGAGTTTACAATATGAATTGTTGATCCAGAGTTAATCTACTAAGTGTTAATATTAACGTTAACCATATTATATTCATAGCATACAAATAAGGTTGTTTTTTTTTCTTTTCAAGCCATTATTGGAATTTCGTGCATTCCTTCTCCATGTGTCCCTTCTTTTTACAAAAGGAACACTTTGCTTCTCTCTTGATATCAGCTTGAGGTGGTATTTTACCTTTTCTCTACTAATTAGCTTTATGATTAGCTTGATTTTTTATCAATTTTATCAGTTTTATTCTTCCTACGAGTAGTTACCAGCAATACACTCTTACCCAACTCTATCACTAGCCTCTCATCTTCTTGAACACACATGGTCATTAATTCATTAATTGACTATTTGTCCTTATGTGTATTGTATGAAATCTTAAAAGGCTTGTACTATTATGAAAGAGTGTTCAGAATATAGTGCACAAGGAAGGATTCTGATATATCAACCTCAAGTTTCTTAAGTTGAGTCGCAATATCCTGCATTTGCATTATATACTCGTGCACACCTTTTATGCTGGTGAGTCTAAGGGATGAGAATTCATTATTAGGGTGCTTGCTAGTTTCTTTTCCAAAGTGATGAACTACTCGTCCATAGCTTGCAATAAATCTCAGATCTTCTCATGCTGGTCAACGGAACCATGTATATTAGCAGCTATTTTAGTCTTGATAAGTATCACACTGAGCTGATTGGATCACTCTTATTGCTCATATAACGTGATCTCAACTAAAGTGTTGGTATTGGTGACTGAGGTAATTCATCATTTTTAATAGCATAATCAATATCTATCCATCCTAGATGGAGGAGAATCCTCTCCTTCCATACCTTATAATTATCACTCCTAAGTTCGGGAATATCACATCGGATATTAGAGAAATTAGTAGTTTAAGAAACTACATAAAACATAAAATGCTTATTTCAAAATTTGAGGCTTAATAGTCTAAATTACATATTTTACCAATGTAAAACATACATTAAAAAAAAAAGAATATCATAGCATAAAAATTGCTTATGGGCTAAATTTTTAATTCAAATAGATTCAAATGATCTTTATGATAAAACTATCAAATTATGTACCAATTCATAATTTCTATAGGTAAATTATGAAAATAATATGATATTTTATCATGATTAATTATATAAATATAATAAAAGTTCTTTGTGGGATAATTTTTATTATATTAAGTATAATTAATCAAAATATTATGTATAATTCCTTATGTGATCCTTATTTTAATTTTATATATAATTTTAATTATTTAAAGATATTGTGGCTAATCCCTAATTAATTAAGATTATATGGATCACTAGACATTTTTGAATATATATATATATA